>JABJVR010048098.1:0-25487 GCA_025773905.1 Chitala chitala
ATATATTGTATGGTGGCAGTAACACGCCGCCGTAGATGTGTAATTATTGTAAGAAGTAAAAATATTAATTACCTTAATTATTAACATTTATTTTGTTATTTCGCTTGAACAAATTCATCCGACTTTCTTATAAGCAAAATTAAACTTTTTTTCTAAAAACATGATCTTGATCATCTTCCTTTATGTAATGAGACTCTCGCCTAATCTAAAAACTCAGTGACAACTAAGTAACATTATTTATCTGTAAAACTTAAACATTAAACCACAAGTAGCATGGTGAAAGTATCACGATGTTTATTAGCAAGCAAGTTCTGGACGGCTGATAAACAAATGGGTGTAAAAACGCAGAGGACACGTGCACGTGGTTTGTGTTTAAGCGGAAGTCTCCGCTCCCATAATGCCGTGCGCGCAGTTGTCATGGCGTCTTAATGCTGAGGAAAACGATTCTGCAGAAATCATTTCTAAAACATAGCTTTTCTTCAAATGCTGGCCAAGCGTTCGCACACTACATTGTGAGGTACGTAGATAAAAAGGTTTTGCAGTTTTGTTAACTTACTGGAGGGCGGCCGACACGTTTTCATTCAGTCTGCACGTCACTTAACTGGGCTAGTCACTTATAGCATTCATTAGCTGTCATCATGTCGTACCTAAACTAAAATGAGAAGGTGAACTATTTTTTATATCCGCACGAGGAGTGCCTGCTCTTATTGTAAATAAAAAATGCTTTCATGAATAAAATTTGAGCATCAATTTTCACAACAATTTCATTACCGAATTGTTCTAATTAACGAACTTGCTCTCTGTATTGTGTTTGAATAGAGCTCTCGAGTGATTGCTTTGAAACCGTGTTTGTTTCAGATAATATCACATATTTCGACATTTTGAAATTCGGCCTTTTTGAAAAGCAGCATGAGTACTCAAGTAAGTAAATAACATCGTTTTTAAAGTTTCCAACTGAATTTGAATGTCGTTACTTCTGATCATTTTATTACACTTTATAGCGTGTTATACACTGCCAGAATGCTTGATGTCTTGACTGCAACATTTCAAGTACTGACGGATTTTATTCTGTTTTTCCTTATTCCAGTACAGCATACTGTTTAAACAAGAGCACGGTAGGTTCATTGTTAAATTTTACTATCCTTTATTATTAAGAGCAATGTGGTAATACTCCCAGAAGTAATGCTTGTTTAGACATTGTTTCTGTATGTTTTCTGTATTTGCATTGAGAGTATTTTGTGAATGGGTTTATATTTAAACACTAGAGCCGGTGTGTCTGTGTTGTTTTCTGACTGCTCCTCTACTTTTTCCATCCCTCAGCTCATGATGATGCCATTTGGTCCACAGCCTGGACAAGAAGCAAAAGGGACAATTCTGAGACCATTATCACTGGTTCTCTGGATGACATGGTAAAAGTCTGGAAGTGGTAAGTACTTAAGGCACTTCTCAGTTTTTCTCATGAGAAAAACTGACATTTAAAGTGCCACCATTCTTGGAACTGGGACATTAAGTCAGGTTTATTTAAAGCACATTTAAGAACAGCAGGCATTGGCCAAAGCACTGTACAGAATTAAATCAACAAACATCCACACACAACAGGAGAATCACAGGAGACGGGAGATTAAAGCAAGTATAAGAGTTAAAACTAATTAAAAATTTTAAATGAGGTAGAATATAATGTAAAATAAAGTGACATTGGATGACAGCTAGAAGTGACAGCCAATGAGAAAAAATGGGTTCTGAGTCTGGACTTAAAAATATCTAATGCAGCTCTGATATGCAGAGGTTAGCTTTTCCAGAGCTTAGGCTACATTAGTTATGTCAGCACCAGTGATTGGCGTGGTGTAGTGACAGCTGATGCTCTTCAGGTCAGATGAGAAACTGGAGCTCCAGTGGACCCTGGAGGGCCACCAGCTGGGTGTGGTGTCTGTGGACATCAGCCACGATGGGGTCATCGCAGCCTCCAGCTCGCTGGATGCACACATACGACTTTGGGACCTCGATTCAGGAAAACAGATCAAATCTATGGATGCTGGACCAGGTAGGATTCACAGGTGGTTTTAAAATGGCCAAGAGTAGTGTTAGTATTGTGGAGTTTTTGACAAGCCGACTGCAGAATGTAATTCATGTTGTTTTTATGCAGATTTTTTTATTATTCAGTGTTATGTGATATTAAATTTTTTTTTTTCTTTTTTCCCAATCGGTTGATGACAGTGGAGGTTAATGAGAGCTCGTCATTGTGAATTAATTCTTATTTGCATGAGCGATCCGGAGTAGTTCATTATAACTCTCAACAAATGCACCATCTTTGCATAGTTGTTTGTGAAACTCATGGTAAAAAGTTGGTTGGCCAAAATTATACTTGTGCTATTTCCAGTTATGCGTTGCTTGCATTGCATTGCACTGCAGACTTGGCATTGCTGACGTAATGGAAATGTTTTTGCTCTAGTCGATGCGTGGACTGTGGCTTTCTCTCCCGACTCCAAATACATCGCAACAGGAAGTCACTTGGGCAAGGTCAACATATTTGGAGTGGAAAGCGGAAAGAAGGAGTACTCGCTGGATACGAGAGGAAAATTCATCTTGAGCATAGCTTACGTAAGCATCGTCCTGCTGAGTTTGATATTAACATCTTAGCCTAGCATTTTATTTGTGTTCAGCTCAGTTTAATTTATTTTTATGCTGCGCCTTTCACAGTAGTTTTTGAGATGCATACAAAATCAAGCAAAAGAACTGATTGACACAACAATATTTCTGGCCAGTTTTAATAATGATCTGACTAAATGTCTAACAGTCATAGTGCTAACAGTTGAAATAAACTGGGATCCATTCAGTTTACCCTACTGGGGCTTATTCTGTATGCAGTCCCAGGATTAGAGATCACAGGTGGGTAAATGGCCTGGTTTTACTCACCTTGTTTAATTTTAATTAAGTTTTTGGAACTGAAGAGGAGAAGCATGAGACCAGGAATTTGTTTTAATTTGGGTAAAACAAATGAATTCAAGTGTTTGTGTTTACTATTGAATCTTTGTTGAACAGTAATGATTTGAATGGATAGCCATAAAAGCAGGTAAGTAGAAACTGGTGTGGCTTTTGTAGCACTTGGTTACTGTAGACAGTTCTGAGAACTGATCTGTTTTCATTAGTATAAAAAAATATATGCAGACTACAGACTAATTTATATGGGTCTGTCAGAGTCTCTGTGCTGTTTCTCTTTTATAAGAGCCCTGATGGAAAGTACTTAGCAAGCGGGGCCATTGATGGAATCATCAACATCTTTGATATTGCCACGGGGAAGCTTCTCCACACACTGGAAGGTAAGGAGCAGGGACGGGCTAAAAGGCCTGCTCCTCTGTCAAAGTGCCGTTGTTCACCGTCTCCTTGGGTTTTTTGAGCTGTTCACTAGACAAAGCAGGGCCCCTGGGCTAATACTGAAGTGACTTTCCACAGTTTTGCAGGCATGTGGAATGTGGGAAGGGTTGCTCATTATGGGATGGGTAGTGCTGTGGAAAGGCTAAGAGCAAAACGGTGTGCTGGTGCTTTCTCCCAACTCCGTGTGCGGCAGCCAGTGGAAACACAACACTCCCAGCAATGCATACATCCCCCCTCTTCTGTCTCACACTTCTGCTGTTTTGATACTTATCGATCATTTTTACACCCGCTCTCTCACCGTCACGGGCTCGCCTCTGCTTAATGCGAGGGTTGACGCCGTCGCGTCCGGTCCCCGTGGCGTGCTGAAGTTCTTGGTGCTCCTGTGCAGGTCATGCCATGCCCATCAGGTCGCTCACCTTCTCGCCGGACTCCCAGCTTCTGGTGACAGCTTCAGATGATGGCTACATCAAGATTTATGATGTGTAAGTACAAGTGGTCCCTGCTGGAATTTGATTCTGTGGTTTGGCTGGATGTGTGCATTCTTTCATTCCGCTGGGCTTTTCCTATGGTTCACAGTAATGAGTTCAACTGCAAATGTTAAATGTATGATCAAAGAACAGGAAAATTATTGAAGTGACCTTTTTCTATAGTCATTGTAATCATGCCATCATGTATTACGTTGCAGTTTGGCATTATAAAAGAAAATATTTTGTGATTAAAAAAAAAAAAAAAAAAAATTGATTAAATGTATGACTTCAGTGTGCCTTTTTATTTTTGGAATAAACTTAACTAAGGCCATGTGGTCCGTGCGTTTATAGATGGCAAACTCTTTGAGGGCCTTTGGTCTCAGAGCTCAAACAGGAGATGTGCAAGACAACTTGATCAACTTGTGTGTTAAATGTCTTTTAGGCAGCATGCCAACTTGGCAGGAACCTTGAGTGGCCACGCCTCCTGGGTGTTGAGCGTGGCCTTCTCTCCTGACGACACTCACTTCGTGTCCAGGTATGTTAGATGAGATCCTGGATCGATGGCGCCGAACTCATGTGAAGGTGTGGCAGTGTGTGCGTGTGCACCTCAGTATGCCTGCTCTTGTATGTGAGCGAGTACTGTGCTTCTCTGTGTGAGAGAGTACTGTGCTTCTCTGTGTGTGCCTGTGCTTCTGTGTGAGAGAGTACTGTGCTTCTCTGTGTGTGAGAGAGTACTGTGCTTCTCTGTGTGTGCCTGTGCTTCTCTGTGTGTGAGAGAGTACTGTGCTTCTCTGTGTGTGCCTGTGCTTCTCTGCACGTTTTGGCTTGTGTGGGGCCTACAGCAGCTCATAGGGAGTTGAGCACTCAGATGAAGAGGCCCAGGATTGGGTTGGGCCCCCATGGGGACCTGGGATTAAAACTTCTACAGCTTTGTCTGCCAAACCCCTCTAAATCCTCCATCCACTGGGGAACAGGATTGGGACAGCGGGTCTGCCCTTTTCACTCTAACTGTCAGCCTTTGTGTTATTTACCACTTCAGTCCCATTAAAGTTTGACTTCTTTTCCCCACTGGACTTTCCTTAGGTTGCATGTTGATTCTTAGTACTGTCAGTAATTTACTGTTTGATTTTGAAGTTTACTACTTCCACTTCTAACTTTTTCCCAACTGTCTTATTACATTTTTCTGAATTAGGAATGATTTGTTGCCTGAACACGAGTTGTGTTATTTTTCAGTTCTTCAGACAAGAGTGTAAAAGTGTGGGATGTTAGCTCCAGAACCTGTGTAAACACATTCTTTGACCACCAGGACCAGGTAAGAGCTTGGCTTGACTTGTATCAAAGGGCTGCCTGCAGTGTCTGTCCTATCCCATGTCACCTACTTGCTGTATTTAAAAAAAATCTATAAACAGGGATGAATAATATGTATAAGTCTTAAAATTCTAATAAACTTGCACTGCTGAATAAGGTTTTAACTAAAATGCCAAGTGGGAAATGTATCGGAGTAAAATTATGTCAACAGAAATTTAAAAACTCTGGTACAGATACTCCTCAAAAATACTTAAGTACTCTAACAAAGTACTATTACTTTGTTACATTACACCCCTGCTGACCACCTTATACCACACTGGCTTCCCCTCTTCCTCTCACCCTTAGGTGTGGAGCGTAAACTACAGTGGTGATGGATCGAAGATAATCTCTGCCGGAGATGATCGGGCCATCCACATTTACGACTGTCCAATGTGAGCCCAAACGCAGGCATGAGAAGAGCTGTGTTTGTGTCATAGTGGGGAGCAGTGACGGGCAAGCTTTACGTGTGCTCCAGAACAGTTTTCAAACCATCCTAATAATCATTAATTAATCTTTTCAGACAGCCAATAAGCCTGTTTTTTCCCCTCTGTACAATGTACTTTTCTGTTGCATATGCAGCTGTTAAAATGTTTGAAAGGGCCTTTCCCTATGATCAAATTAAATCGTATTTTTTATTTCTGTTGCTCTGTGTTTATGTTAGCTCGCAGCTGTTCAGGGTGCACTGCCCATTGAAAACATGGGAGACTTTTTCAGGTGGAGTGCTTTGAATGCAGTGTTGGATGGGATACTAAAATTTGAATGCTCTTTACAAACTCTGTGTGTTTGTAGACCCATATGTTAGCGCTGAGTGTCTTGCTCAGGGACACGTGGCTGGGCTGGGATTTAAACCAGGAGACTTGTGTCCTCAGCTGAAGTTCTATCAGTTCAGCCACCGAGTCACTAGCATAGTAACATTCCAAGCTACAAAATTCTTTACACTTTAAAATGAAATAAGAATTTTAGGTTTCACACAGGGTTTTTACTTAATTTCAATAAAGCAAAATCTTAAAATCAACCGATGTTCACTATCACATCAGTACAACCTCTGATTATACCCAAAAACCTTTTGTCTATTGACGAACTGCTGCAAGCAAGCTCAGCGTGCCATTTTTTTTTATACGTTTAAGGATATATGGCATATTATGGTTTTTAGACACCTTTATTAGAATGAAAAATATATATACAGTTACACAGAAATGGCAACCTTATGCAAATATGGTATTTTGAACCAAACTGAAAAACACCATTTGCTGGTATCTTTCAATACAAAAGAGATATATGTAAAAATCTATGGTAGATGTCAAACATCAAGGATTTGTATAGTTTCAGCAGTGTGCGCTCTTTCAAAATACAGTACTAAGTGGAGGAACATTGAGACATCCATACAGTGCAATGTATATCAAGTGCGCCCTCTAGAGGATAAACATTGCTATGCAGGTATACGTTAACCCATCACATGACCTTGTCGTGAAATGACAGATGAAATTAGGGGAATTTGGTGTGCAAAACACACAAGAAATTCATGTGTGTAATTTATAGTCAGTTCAAAGGGGGATTTGCATTAAGCAAATGTGGTGACGTGGATGTAGGAAAATGAAAGGTGATCCAAAGTAGCGGAAGCAGCATGTAAAAAAAAAAAAAAAAAAAAAGGCCAGTACACATTGTCCTGGACCTCACAGCAGGTTCAGTACTCAACACTTAACTAATGTAGACACAGTCATACGTTGGGTCACATTTACACAGTCCTGCATTACAAGGGGGGAAAAAAAAAAAATCACTGACCAAAATTAAGTCAAGATGTACCTATATTATCAATTTTTGAGTGTATAATTCCCATGTTCCCTTCTTGTTACTGAATGGCTGTTTACAGAAAGTAAGCATTCCACACTTTCATTTAAATGTTACTGGCAGAATTTCCATTTCAAAAAGCTGCAACATTTGTTCAACCAACACAAACATAACGAAACATGCAATAATTCTCATCTTTCCGTCACACGTCGTTAAAATAATTTCACTAATTTCTCTCAATCCGTCTTTATGCAGTTGATTTACTTTATGCAGTTATGTGTTGTAACTGCATATTTCAAATATACCTTCATCCACGTTTCGTTTAGTTAACATAGAGCATTTTTCCTAACATTGGAAATAAGAGGAATGTCGGAACTAAATATATTCCAGTGTTGCAGCCACCCAGCAGTGAAAATACCCTCTTCTGATTTATAAAATCTAGTGTTTACATTTTTCTCAGGTCCCTTCTGATTAGCTCTGTTCTCTCACTGCTTGACCATTTCAGGTCTTTATGTCTGTATCTCATTTCTGATATGTCACACCTTTGGCCCAAAACCATTTTCTCCATCCTGAATACTGAGGCACTTTTCAGCAACCACTTTTCGCCGTCTCCATGGCACCTCAGTCTTCCTGTCCACACTGTGGAAGAGGAAGGTGGCACCTTTTGTGCAAAACAGAGGAGTTGGTTTATACCGGCAGCAAGGCTGCCTGTGTTTGATACTGTTTTTCTGTCCTACACCCTACTGTCTTTGTGTCAAAAAATATGGAAAACACAGTGCACTGAATTCTCAGTTCCAAAACACAAAACTGATATTACAGCTCAGCTTTTGACTAGCAGAAAGGGTGTGGTCTAGCAGGTCCAGTGTTTCCATCCTCAAGCCACACTTCAATTATGCAAGATATTTCTCTCATGCCCAGCTACATGTACAATTTCAGAGCTGCTACTGCAAAGATAATCTAGGGTCAAGAATTTGCACAACATTCAATGCTTATCTTGTTTAACGTCCACATACTCTTGTTTAGAATTTTTGTTAGTGGTGAGTTTGAATTTCATGTAAAATATGTTTATTAGACACTAAAATACAGAACCCTCAGAGGAATTTCTTGGAAACACTGGAGAAATAAAATGAAACCAATGCATTCTTTTCCCTCTCCTTGCAAGAGTAAAATAAAGACCACCTCACCAAACTGTCACACTGAATTGTCACAAGGCATCCAAATTTTAAAAAGACAGCAGAGCCAAAAGCGAAAGGTGCTCGAGCTAGAAGTCAACAGCGTAGCTCTCCCATCTCTACCAGTGCCTGGAATCCACCAGCTCTGGCCGGAGGCTCAGTCTCTTCAGAGTTTCATAGCCCACCACTATGACAATGGCGGTAGGCGTGGAAGATATAATCCGGGCAGACAGACCCTTTGTCATCCCCATTAAGCCTTCCTCAGCCAACAGCTGCCTGAAGGTCTCAATTACTGAGGTGCGGCCCTCCACCTGCCAAGGGACAAAACACATGCCTTTGCTTATCTGGTAACAAAACTAAAAAGAAAAAAAAGAGGGTGTGTGGATAACTGAAAACTCACTGGCTATTTGGATAACACAGTAGACGGGAACAAGCTTGAACATTTTTGCATTCCTGTCATACAGGCTGAACAGGTAAGTCAGTTGGCCTTGCTAATAACGTGATGATCTCTGAAGGTCTCCAGTGCCCGGAAATTAATCAATCAACTTATTTATAGATTGAAAAGAACTCCAGTAAAGCCATTAGGATATAACAGCATAAACGACATATAATGGAAAACATCACAGACTAACAGTTAATTTTGTAGAATATTAACAGCATGTGTGGAGAGGAAAAAAAAATAAATAAATAAATAAAAACTTGAACGCAACAGAGGAAAGGACAAAAACAAGCTTAACTCATAGGAATTTAAGGTAAAGGATAGAGACTACATGGTAAACTGACTACCTAACCCACCTGTGCATTCTAACCTGTTAAAAGGCAGAAATACGCATGTTTGTTTATTTTACACATTAGGATCTCCATTAGCCACTACCTAAGTAGTAACTGGTCTTCCTGGGGTCCCTACAAGTACACATCACATCACATCACAGTAGCAGACGTACAACAATAACAAAAAAAGGATAACATCGTCAAAACAACAACCTTCATCATATCTCAGTGTATAGTGTGACCAAAAAAAATTAATTATTCAAAAAAATGTCAGTAAAAGCATTCAATACCACTCAAAAAGAACTACGATTCTAATTAGAGAATACTTTGTACTCCAAATTTACTAGAAACAATTTGTTTTGTTTTTTTTTTTTAAATCGACAAGTGATTGTACGTATACCGACCAATATAAAGGTATTGACCATGGAGCCACAGCGGCTCCATGGTCAATAGGCTGCACACACCTTCAGATCTTGAAGAATGTGCAACTATACGCAACACACAATGTGAGGACTGCCCACATATGACCAGAGCATGTCCAAGCATGTGCCAGAGAAAGCGTACATACCTGTACCCTCGCCCTAACCACGTCCATGGGGTTGGTGACCATGGAGGCAGTGGCAGCAGCCAGTGGCCCAGCCATGGCCTGCAGCAGCAGGTGGGGACATTCACTGGGTGCCAGTCTCGAGAGCTGCTCTGTGGGATTGACAAGCGAGGTGTCACCGAGCCAGTCACAAAGCTATAAAACTAACGCACAGCACAGACCCCCAACAAAGACATGCACAGCGAAGATTAAAAGAAAACAAGCTAACAATCAATCAGTCACTACCCTGAGCACAAATGTAACATTATAGTCCTTCTCAGAAAGAATCCTACTGTGGAACTAAGCCTCGGCAAAGACAGCAAAAACTGAGTCTACACATCAAGAGAACAAACATGCAATGGAATAATTACTTCACAATATTTGTTCCTGTTTTCTTCATAACAAATCAGTTTCAAAACAGAAGATGCGCAACAGCCAACAGCAAGTGTTGCAAGAACACAGGCTCAGGACATGCAACATCTGAATGTGTCGACCATGTGCACGTTACAACTTTACACACAATGTTCTTCACAGCAAAACTGTCCTACCACAGCAGACATAAGTTGGCATTACCTGCGTAGAAGTGATAGAATGGCCACCAGACTGCGCTGTTCGGGATGTACGTGAGAAGAGATGCCACATAACCTCGGTAAAATCCCCGGAAGCCATCAGCAGCAAAGATTTGAGCAATGATGTCTCTCGTCTGCCCGAAGGTTACACGTCGTTTGGAGGCTGCTACAGCCATTTTGGGCTTAAGTCTGAAGCGGGTGAGGTACGCACCCTGACCTTGCATCATGAGATGCTGGGAGACCACGTCGATAGGGACCGTGATACTCTGTGCCACCAGGGAGGCTGAGCCTCCTGCCACCAGTGACTTCAGGGTGTTGTTGGCAGAGTAACTAGAAACATACTTGCGCACCAGCTCGTAGGTGGTGATGTAGGCCTGGCCAGAGATCAGCGTGAAGGTATTGACCATGAAGCCACGGTAGAGGCCACGCACGCCTTCAGTACGTAGGATCTTGAAGAAGGCGTCAAAGGTGCCATTGTAGAGCGACTTCCCCTTCTGCACCTGGAGCCGCGTGCGAATGAGCGTGGCAGGGTAGACCGTGGCCCGTATAGTCATGGTCATGAACACACCAAAGGAGTAGAACTTCTTTTTGTCCAAGTCCTCCCACTCGATGATCTGGATGTTTCGCTTCTGCTGCATCCTTGATCCCGGGTGCACTTGGCATCAGACTGATGTCTACTGCGTCTGAGGGCATAAGCAACAGGACAGCATAAGCAACAGGACAGCATAAGCAACAGGACAGCATAAACAACAGGACAGCATAAGAAAGACTTCTGAGGTGGTGAAAGTAAGTTCTTACCATCAACACCGTGAAATCTCGTCTTACTCAACACTCCCAAATACAGAACAGAGACACCCAAATGTCTGCATTATTTGCTTCTCAAGTCTTCTTGGCAACAACTACAAAAGTTAAACTTAAGGCCACTGAAACGTTTCTTTGGCGGAGAAGACTTACACATCATCCAATACAAAATTTAAGTACTTTTTAACCAATTTAAGTGAGCTGGGTCCAACACAATGTACTGCAATATATAGGTTATCAAGAAATCAAGCTTTCAACAATATTGTTAATCAAGTTACACATGCATAAAAAAACACTTTAATAATGCTATTCAACTTTTTCAGACAGCGTGTACTTTCTGAAAATATTATATACATATAAAACGAACTAAAAATATAAATACTGTGTTTTAACATTAAGAATAAATTCAGTAACCTTATCAGAAGTTTCCATTCAATTAACACATGGACATGTCAATGCATTGTTTACTGTATGTTCAGGTCTTTGCAATGAACGCACAGAACGGGACACCAGCATTAAACTCTCAACTTAACACTACCAATAATGTACCGACATAAATCTAATATCCATAACTTTTGAAGCTAACTGGTCATCGGCTGGTCACTTTCTACACGGACGATTTTAATCATCTAATTAAAATACATCCAGCGAAGGAATTACACCGTTAAAACACAACAAGATAAAGAGCGCATCGGACCTTTTCCTAAATAAGGAAACGCGCACTACTTACCGCGTAGGATCGGGCGACCAAGCTAGCTAGGCAGCTAGCCGAGCCTTATAAAAGCACATGTTCGCTTTAAAACCCTCACATGTTATATCTTAGACCTCACTTTTAATTAAAAAAATTTACGATTTGCCATTTGAGTAGAAACGCTATGACCTGTTTTCAAATAATTTCAGTCGGGGTGTGTGAAGCGGTCACGCCGTCGCGCTGCACGGCCCTTGGTGCCGCCATGTTGCCGTAGGTGAAAGGTCATCAGCTGCTGGAAATGGGTGTCATTTACACAGCCCTGCAACGCGCCTTATTCATACAAATGTGACCGGCCTTTATAATTATGTACAGCGCAATAAATAAATCGATTTATATAAAAAGGTAAAATTTGGCAAAAATTAGCACAAGAATGTGATGTCACGAATGTGGGGAGTCCGTGAACAGTGTAGGGTGTAGACCTGTCAGAGTTCAGCACCTTTGTAAGTCTCCATCTGTTCTTATAAATATCAATACTGTTGGCAATAAAATGTTTAATAGCAGCAAATCAAGTGAATAGACTGGACTTGGAGAGCATTCACTGAATTTGCGTAAATTACACAATTGTGTGATATCTGCACTTTTAATAAAACTGGGTTTTTTAAAAACTGGGTTTATTTGGTTTGTGATCGTTGTAGAATTATAACCATAACAAAACATGTTGTAGCACAGAATTTCACCAGAAGTAGCAGCACTTAAACTGGTTGGGATTTTCCTATAATTTAATGTCATGGGACCAGAATTCCAGACTATGACCTGTGAAACGATAACTTATCTGCGACATAAATGTAAATGATTGTGATAAATGCAGGAAAAACGTGGGCTTGTTTGTGAATGGTTAATATTCGTCACGGGTCAGGGACGGTGCAGCTCCTATCTGGCCTTTGGGGCGGACACGGGGAAAGGACGGAGGTGTTTGTCTATTCGTCGATTGGGCCAAACACAGGAAGCCGTTTCTCTCTTCAGCGATTGGACCAGACACAGGGAGATTTTTGTTCGGCGATTGGGCCAGACACAGGGAGGCGTTTCTCTCTTTAGCGATTGGACCAGACACAGGGAGGCGTTTCTCTCTTCAGCTATTGGACCAGATTCAGGGATACGTTTCCCTGTTCGGCAATTGGAGCAGACGCAGAGCGGTGTTTATTCGGCGATTGGAACAGATACAGGAACGCGTTCCCCTATTCGGCGATTGGACCAGACGCACGGGGCGTTTCTCTTTTCGGCGATTGGACCAGACGCACGGGGCGTTACCCTATTCGGTGATTGGACCATACACCAGGGGGTGTTTCCACGTGGTCCGCAGTGAAGATCGTGTCACTTTCGCAAGCCGTCATGGCGCTCAGCGTTCACTGGGAAGGTAAGGGCGGCTGTGATAAGCACGACCACAAAATGTCGGTACACAGCATTTATTTTCTAGAGTGATGAATACCTTGGCTTGGGTCCTTGTTTTATTTTAGGTGCTCATGTGAAGATTTGGCAGTTCGGTTTGAGCTTCTGAACCGTTATCGGTGTTGTATCTACATTCTTTACTTGCTAGCTAGCTAGCCAAACAGCTAGCCAAATTCCAGTTACAGCTCAGCTACTGGCCTTGAAATATACAGTTTATTATAATCGCCTGTGAAGGAGGATCTGTTTTGTCTATTAAATACCGCATAACTTTCTGTTGGCAATCAACTAGTGTACTACTAATGTTTTGCTGCTACGACTGCATAACACTGTTGATGCACCATGTGTAAAGTAGCATGATTTAGTATGAAGTTGAATATTCGTTAGCGTGAGCGGTGAGTTCATTCTGAAGTGTGCCGAGTGTGTGCTGTTGCATTACACAAACACCAACATGTCATGTGTTAAATTTACTAATAAACGGAGAACAGATGCACAAGTACTCGGATTTCTGGAGCTCAAAATCGATGCTTTCGTGTTTATTGGACTGCGAGCACAGTCTTACAGATGTTTTAAGTGGTGCCTTATCTGTAGTGTGTCAATGTGGCGGTATTTACTAGTAGCTTGTGTTTTAGTGACTGTGCTATTCGCAAGCAACGTCGCCGTGTTTTATGTAAATTGGCGTTTGAAGATTATTCCCGAGTGTGTTATCTGGGTACAGCAGATTCGTACGTTGCTCATGGTGATAAGATGCGAGGTAGAGCCCCGTCCCTCCCTCCGTCCCCTGCGCATCTGACAGAGCAACACCGGCCTGACCCATGCATGTCAAAATAATGAAAAAATTAACAAGAACATATTTTTATAGCTTTTCGAAAATTTATGCATTTTAAGTATTTTCAAGGTTAATTGCGGTCTCAAAGTACAATTTTGTGAATATGAATATTTTCAGTTTCTGTAATACAGTAAAATTTTCTCATTTGCTTATTGGTTGTTTAAACACTAGGTATTTATTGTAGGAGTGTTAACATGGGATTTTAGTGATGGTTCCTGAAAGTTAAAATTTTCAGTGACTTCTGCCCTTTCCTCCGTATTCTTATTTGCACATTTGACCATGGTGTAATTGTAAATAAAAATTGTATTGTTCTTCAGCTTTAATGTGCTACTTTGAATTTATTAAAATTGCTACATAGATGCCTGTTTGAATGGCTGGTTCTATGGATGTGTACTCATGGCTGAAAACATTTTGAGATTGTGTGAAATATTTAATTAAAAATTGGAATAAAAAAATAATGTTTTAATGGCCTGTTTATTTGTTGTGCTCAAATGCGGACCGTGAGAGTGTGTATTGTGTTAAAATAGACAGGATGTGGTATCATGTTACAAAGTACACCCACTTTTTACTCAGGTTTTTTTTTTTTTTTTTTCCTTCAGTTTTTGAAACATACACTTAAAATGTGTGAGTGCTTTGGCTCTTAGCTTTGTGTCTTAATTACTTATTTCCTATGTCCTTCAGTGAGTCAGCAACTGTAACTGGTTTGTTATTTTTTTGTTAGAGACTAGACCCGTGTTCCTTTAAAGAGAAAGTAGGATTGGAACAGAAAGGGAAATGCTTGTATTGTAATAGTTTTGAACAGAGTTTCTGCTTGTACCCTGCATTACTAAAATAACTGGAGCCATCACTTACCTCAGGGATGAAGCATTTCCTCTCTGTGAAGTATAAAAAGATTAAAAAAAAAAAAAACAGGAGCTGTGATTAAAGATGGGTAGGGTTTCCTGATCGTTTGGATGGCTAGGATTTTCTGTGATCTATGTAAACTTGTTGGAGCTGCCATGTGTGACATGTTGCTGTGGGATCCCAGAGACCAGTTGTCCCAGTGCCCTGTAACCCCTGTGCAGGCAGTGATGTCCCAGGAGACACCTGTGTTAGTGTTGTGGCACAGTATCTATGATAGACTGAGCTTTGCCTAAAGCTGTGTACTCCTGACTGATTGTCCCACTATTTTATGTCACAAATCTTTTTTTTTTTTTTTTTTTAATAACCAAGGACTTCAAAGAAATAAAGTCCAATAATTAATTACTACACCCATAAGGTGACTTTTGCCTCATTGCCACTCATTCCTAACCCGATAATCACTTTTTAATGCAAAAGTCACCTCTCATTTAGAAAATTTGGACTACCAAAATGTGCCAAAACAGAATGGCTACAATAAAATAGTTCTACTGGCTAATATATACAAATCATTAAGCCGTATCCTTAAGAAAAGCCATGCATTAGTGTGTAGTTTCAGGTTTTAAGAAATATATTGTTTGGTTGAAAACACGCACTAACAAAACTTTCTAATGGGACTTTAGCATGGCCTTGAGATGAAGGTGTCAGTGATGGAGGATCTTGACGTTTGGTGGCACGGTGAACTCATACCAGGGATTTGAATATGGTTCTGTTAGCAAGTGAGGCAAGGAAGAGATGGATGAAACTTGGGCATTTGTGTATGTCAAGGCAAGCCCTGCTCCAGCTTTCTGGATGAGCTGTGTGGTTCCAGTTTGATTTGTCAGCACTCTGGCCATGAAAGCTGCAGTATTCCAGCTTAAGAGCAGGATTTGGTTGGTCAGAGAGGGTAAGGTGCACGCTCAGTCTGTCTGATACAGGTTGTTGAGAAGCAGAACTGTGCAGGCTCTGATGAAACTTTGCATTGTAAATTTAAATAAAGTAAACACTCGCCCATTACTGTGTGACTAAACAGAAATTTGTATTTAAATTACTGCTTAGCATTGTTACCACACAAGACTTAAGACGACTTAGTACACAAAGCTGGCCAGCACTGCCAGGTTTACCCTGCTGATATTTTGTACTAGTAGTAATTGGTGTTAGATTCACCAACACTGCCAACAGCACTGCTAGGTGATTTCTGGCATTTTAAAGAAACGTTTTTAAGTAGCAATAATATTTAATAATTTTAGTTTTACTCTCCGTGTTTACATTGAATGCTGAAATGAAAAGACCCAAAATATCCAGATACGTAACTGTGCTGTTTCGATCAAATAGGTCACACAGCTGTGACACATGATTCATGGTGGTTGAACGCACATTTGAAAAGAGGAAATGGAGATTTTATGGAATATAAAAAAAGATTGTAAAGGCAACTTGTTTGTACAGTGTAAATGTTAAAACTTTTTAGAAAACTTCACAAGGTTAAATATGAGAATGTATGGTGTCGATATTTTTGATTTTATCAGTTTTGTGTGGAAACATTAAAGAAACACTTAAAACAGCGTGGAAGCAATTTGCAAATGTTTCTGTTACTGGTGCAATTAAGCCACGTTAGTTAAACTTCTCTCAGGGTTGGCTGACTGGTAGTGAGTTCTCCATGTGTGAACTCCTTCTGTGTGAGTTTTTGGCTAATTCCTCATGTTTATTCTGGAGAAAATGTCTGCAGGGTGGGTAAATGAGAGCAGTCTACTTGGCTGTGTTTGGAGCTAAGTCGGAGTGAGAACATACCTCCAGCTGCCCTTTGAACAGAGGGAGTACTCAGACACCCTTGGAACAAGATGTGTCTTTGCTGAGGCTTCAAAGAAGCCCCCCAGTGCTGATAGAGAATGGCTGTCTTGGGTGGGTGCTAGTACACACATACACACGCACGCGCGCAAACCCTCACCTTCCTCACTCTGCACAGTATAGCACTTCTACATTGTTGTATTGAAAATTATAGCTATAACAAAAGTGGGTATATTTTAGTGGACAGGTTTAATCTTTGTCTTGTTTCAAAGGGCGTTTTTTTTTTTTTTTTTTTTTTTTTTTTTTTGTTTTTTTTTCACGCGCTTTTTGGTAATTGTTTTTATTTTAACCCCCATATCTGCGTGTGTTTTTTTTTGTTGGGGATATTGGTTTTTGGACAGGACACATTGGCTCTTGCAAGACTGTAGAATTCTTTATCTTTTTTGCAGCAACAGTAAAATACAATTAACAGTTGTAGATCTTTTAGTCTGCATACACTTGGCCTCATATTAATGTAGAATGTTTGTTCTGTATTTAACTCAGGAAGTAACGTTTTTTTTAATCATACATTGACCATATGGTTTTTGTCCTTGAAATTGCAGTCAGCGTGTGCTTTATTTGTGTTGTCAGCCTTGTTCGTCTAGTGTTGAGTCTGTTGGTGTGAAGTTGATCTTAAAACAAGGTAGATCTGACGTGGTTTGCATGACTTTTTCTCTATAACTTAAGTAACCAGTGATGTTAAACTAATGACTGTGAACGCTGGTGCTCTGAGCACGTTCTGTTACAACAGGAGGCTTTGTGTGTTTTTTGTGTTTTGACACAGAACATCCTTTTAGCAATTTGATTGAAACTTTGGAGAGTGACAGATTTGAGAACCGGAAGTACTTTAGTCCACTGAAGCTTGAGGACCCAAGATATGGTGAGTAAAGCAGCAGCCCGTTTAGCTGCATGTAACACGGGCAGCCATGTCTGCACAGGATGTATTTTGTATGCGCAGCAGGGGCCTTTGGAAAAAGATCACTTAATGCATCACAAAGAATTTTTCTTTTTTTGATTTTTATCACAAAAAGTTATATCTGCAGCTGTGGAATATGTCTTGTGTCTAGAGTAAAAACAACAAAGAAATGTAGCTTTCCAAAGCCGCTGCAGTTGAAGCTTCTTGCTAAACCCTGTGGATTCATGCATGTGTGTACATTTGTGTGTATGCCTGTTGTACGCGTGTTATCATACTGTTAATTCTATGCGTCATTGCTGTCTGACCACTCACCCCCCGTACAGAAAAGCTGCCGCTGTCCATCCGTGTGCTGCTGGAGGCCTCGATCCGGAGGTGTGACGGCTTCCATGTGCGACAGGATGATGTGGAGCTCATCCTGGACTGGCATCAACAGCGGGGCTCAGTCGAGGTGCCCTTCAGCCCAGCTCGTACACTGCTCCAGGACTTCACGTGAGTATTACATGCGTGGCCTGTACAGCTTGTTACGGTAATGGGTTTATGTGATTTGAGACTGTGTTGACGTGTTTCCTTTACTTTACGGTGAGCTTGCATGTGTGCACATGATGAACTGTGACAACTTTGCGTGTTGAAGATTACCAGTTTGTTTGTTGCGATTTTCATGCATTCAATGTGCTGGTTTCTCTTGCGAGCTTGTTTGGAGGGTTCATGAATAAACACTTGTGTGTGATGTGTTCTGTAGGGGTGTCCCTGCCATGGTGGACCTGGCTGCCATGAGGGATGCTGTAGCCAAACAGGGGGGTGACCCCAACCTTGTGAACCCTGCATGCCCCACTGACCTTGTTGTGGATCATGCACTGCAGATAGACTTCAGCAAATGGTAGCCTTGCCTTTCCCAAATTCCTAGTCCATCACTGATGTTCTCTGAAAGTCTTAAGTCCCATTTCATGATTTTTCAGGTTTTGATTTAGTTTTTTTCCCCTCACTCTCTTCAGTGCCATTCAGAACACCCCAAACCCTGACGGAGGGGACGGACAGGCTTCTGCCGTTAAATCCTCTCCTGCCAAATCTCAGCACCGAGTGATCTCAGGCTGCGGTGGCCAAAGAATCTGCAGCAAAGCGGCCTGCAGCGATCTGCCCACTACCTCAGGGAGGGCTGGTGCTGTTCAGATAGAGAACACACCCCTCCTGTGTCCATTTCACTTCCAGCCTGTGTCTGAGTATGTGCCGCCCGGCCCGACCTTGAGAATATCCCTGATTCTGACGTTTTCTCATGGCGCGCTGATGGTCCCTCTCTTGTTTCCTTTGCTAGGCCAGAACTTGCTGTGAAGAGTCAGGAGAAGGAACTCAGTAGAAATAAAGAGCGGCTACAGTTCTTCAAGGTGAGCAGGAGTTGGGAAGTCTTTTCACAATTTTTTGACCACTCCTTTTTGTCACACCCCAGCAATAAATTTAATGTTGCTGAGAAGTGGAGAAAGCCTGAGGACTTCAGATGGTTTAATACACAGTTGTTACATCAGAGTAACTGCTGCTCTTCTGTGATCTATTGTCAAAGTGTTGTACGATACTTTAGTGTCTTCGGTGTATGCTGTTTTTCAAAGTATGTCAAGAAAACAAAAACTAAACTCTCCAGAAAGAGTTCAGGGTGTCAGATTTTGCGGTGTTCCGTTCCAGTGGTGCTCCAGAGCTTTCAAGAATGTGAATGTGGTCGCGCCGGATATCGGGGCCATACATCAGGTGAACTTAGAGTACCTGTGCCGGGCCGTGCAGGAGCACGAAGGCTTCGTCTACCCCGACAGTGTGGTGGGCACTGACTCTCACACCACAATGGTGAACGGCCTGGGTATCCTGGGCTGGGGTGAGGACAAACAGCGGCCCACCTGCACATGGTCCACTTCTGTGCGCACACACACACACACACACACACACACGCACGCACGCACGCACGCACGCTCAAAACAAACAGGCTCACTAGGAATACATAACTGTTTAATAACTAAATCGCCTTGAGGTAACATGTTGCGAAAGGCGTTATATAGAATTAAATGGAATTTAATTGATTTCATGAGGTCACTGATGAACATTGTGTGTGTTCCTGCCAAATTTAATTATAACACAATAATACAAAGGAATAAGTATACTTTTCTTACAGAAGGAAAACCTTTTGATAGATACGTAATGTTCTGTACGACGTCTTGTGATCAGTTAACAGGCAGCCAATGAATCGCAGTGCTGATGTTTCACTCTCAGGTGTCGGAGGCATCGAGTCTGAGGCCGTCATGCTGGGTCAGCCCGTGTCTTTGACGCTACCCAATGTGGTGGGCTGCAAGCTGGTTGGATCTGTCAATGCCCTGGCCACATCCATAGACATTGTCCTTGGAATCACTAAGGTAGTTGAGCATGAATCCTACATTTACATGGTTGACACACACGAACCGGTTGGAAACACCGAATCCCTCTAAAGGGAAGAAAAGAAGGGGATCTAACAATTAAAATGTAAAAGGCATGAGGTCAATACAGAATACTACCTTAATGTCAAATTTAACACTAGACCACAAGTTGATTTTAGCTGAAGACACACAGATCGTTGCACAAACAGCAGTGGTTTGGATTAAGTCTTTGCAACGTTGAGGAGTTACAAAGCACTAAGATGGTTTGGATGTCCTTCTCAGGTTTATTAGGCTGCTGTTAAATACCCCTTTCCTTGTTTCAGCACCTACGCCAGGCTGGTATAGCTGGGAGGTTTGTGGAGTTTTTTGGGCCAGGAGTGTCCCAGCTTTCTGTGCCTGACAGAACTACCATAGCCAACATGTGCCCGGAGTACAACGCAACCGTCAGCTTTTTCCCCATAGACGATGTCACACTGAAGCACTTTAAACATACCAGTAAGGAAGCAGTTCTGTGAAGATGCACGTTTTAGGCTGAAGATGCGAAGAAATCACTTCCACGATGGCTACGTGTATAAAATGTGGTGATTCCTAAGTAGTCTGCCTTAGTCATAATCTGTATAGCTAAAACTGTCTAATGAAAAATTCACTGTTTTAAGAAAGAAGATGCCATTTGTGGTACAAAATAGAATATAAAAATGAGGTCTTGTTAAATGGGATAATCAGAAAAACGTCTGGAGGTGTTTTTGGTTTTAAATAAGTAAAACATTAAACTGTCCTCCTATAAATGTTATCACTTCTTTTCTTTGTCTGCCATCAGACTTCAGTGAAGAGAAACTTGAATTAGTGAAGGCTTACCTTAAGGCTGTGAAACTGTTCAGAAACTACCAGGACCCATCAGAGGACCCTGAATATTCAGAAGTAAGACCACCCTTTTTCAGATTAATTAATTAATTTTATTACTTATTCATTCATTTAGCAGAAGCTTTTATCCAAAGCAACTTAGATTTCACATACAGGTTACATTGAGCTAGCGCAGGGTGTCTTGCTCAAGGACACACATGGTGGCTGGGCTGGGCTTCGAACCAGGAGACTTCTGCATCACAGCCTGATGTTCTTCTGCCCATTGAGCCCCCAGGCTGTGATGGCCGTGACCGGCAGCGGGCGTTTAGCGTTTTACATGTGGTTCTCTGTCAGCAAAACAAACGATATGTAGATGAACTCAAGCACCCTGACATAGAGTATCGCTGTGGTTCATCTTTAGGTCATAGAGATTAACCTGAGCTGCGTCTTGCCTCACGTGAGTGGGCCCAAGAGACCTCAGGACCGGGTGGAGGTACGCAACATGAAGAAGGACTTCCTCGGCTGCCTAAATGAGAAGGTGCGCCTGTGACACTCTGAGTACTCATGCACCTTCGTTCTGTTTTCTCTCTCCCTTGTATGCTATAATAGGCATAAAGTGTACTGACAGCTGTTTTTATTCACGATTGTTTTTAATAAATAAGGTTATCGCTGCCTGACATGGCGTACAATGAAATGTTTAACTTATTTTCAAAGCAGGGTAATTTTGTTCGCTTTAGTAGAGCTAGAGCCATGGGTGGGCAGTCACGGTCCTGGAGGGCCGCAGTCGGTGCAGGTTTTTGTTTCAGCCAGTTTCTGCTTTTAATTGAACCTTAATGTCCATTAAACATTATTGACTTTTTTCATATCGTTACTGGGTCAATCCAGAAATTCTGACCAAGCTTTATTCGTTTTTATTATTTAAAAAGCATGACATAACTTACTGCTACTGCTACTTAATGTTTAACAGTTATGATATATTTTAATCCATTTCTTGTGAATAATTGCTTAAGCTCCTGCTCCTGATTAACTATTCTTTGTCATTGGCACCCTTTACCTTTCTTCTGTGTAACTTGTTTTCTCTATAATTTGAGACAACTGAGCACAGACAGATGCACCCCCAAGGCCATGTGTCACTGGGTGCTTTGACTTTGCAGTCACTGGAAGATACACAACAAGCCTTTTGTGTAATCATTAAACTGCATGTCCAAGGCCAATATGTTGTCCTCTCTGCTTTCATTAATATGACTGCTAAAATACTCTTCCTTCCCCACAACTGAAATTCTCCTCCCTTTGCACTGCAGGTGGGCTTCAAGGGCTTCCACATTCCTGTGGAGAAGCAGGCAACGCTGGTGCCACTCTTGCACGAGGGCAAGGAATATGAACTGACACATGGCTCAGTCGTCATTGCCGCTGTTATTAGCTGTACCAACAACTGTAACCCATCGGTCATGCTGGCTGCAGGTGAGAGAGAAGGGCTGGGATTGGCAGGATTTACAAAACGTGCTTGGCAAGATTACAGAAAAAGGACATGACCCTGTAATACAAATCTCATTTTAATGAACAGGAATACCTGCATGACTTGGTAATGCTTGTAAGCTGACATCAGCTGGAACATGCACCACGTTATTGTGCAGGTTTGGTGTGTGCTGTGCCACATTTTCTCCTTTGATGGTTCTCATGCAGGTTTGCTGGCTAAGAAGGTTGTGCAGTCCGGACTGCGGGTCCGGCCGTATATCCAAACCAGCCTGGCGCCCGGCAGCGGCATGGTGACACATTACCTCAATGCCAGCGGGGTGCTGCCCTATTTCAGTCTGCTCGGGTGTGTAAATGCCTAGCACACGTTTTCACGCCCAGACATGCACAGCGATACATGTGCAAACACAGTCAACCCTGCACACACTCAATGCAAAATCATGCACTCGAATGCACACACAACCCTATACAGTCGTAAAAAGACACTTGTAGACCTCACCCATGTCAGGGTTAACTGAAGAAAACGCATACAAACGTTTTGCTTTTTTTTTTTTTTTATTCTTCTCAGTTAAATTTTTGGCACTTAAGAGTAGGCCAAAGGCCTGCTTTTAATAATTAAGATACCTGGGCAAGATCGAACCAGGTGTGTTAAAATTATGAAAGAGGCTGCAAAGTATACAACAGTGTGAAGCCATGCTGTGATACCTTGTTGTCTCTGTTGTAGGTTCGAAGTGAGTGGATATGGATGTGCTACATGCATGGGGAATACAGCACCCCTCCCCTCAGCTGTTGTTGATGCTGTTAAACAGGTGTGTTGGTTTCCTTGGATACCCTTCCTTTGCTGGTTTTGTTTAGCTTGCAGGAAGGTTGGGTCCGGTAGGTGATGCTATTTGCCGTGCTCTCCACAGGGTGATTTGGTGGCGTGTGGAGTGCTGTCTGGAAGCAAACACTTTGAAGGGCGCTTGTGTGACTGTGTGCGCGCCACCTACCTGGCGTCGCCACCCCTGGTGGTGGCATACGCCATTGCTGGCACTGTCAGCATCGATTTTGAGACGGACCCTTTAGGTAAGGCTAATGACGTGATGAGTGTAAGGAGTCTGCTGTACTACACAGTTATTTCATACTCTACTTCCCTTTTTGTCAGGAAGTGTTCTCTTAATTAGGGTGCAGTAGTGGCCTAAAAACAATTTCCTTTTGTCCAGCAAGAGTTGCATTGTGGAGTTGCATTAGAGTGTGACCTCCAGTCCTGTCAGCATCACTCACTGCAGTGTGAATGAAGTTCTCAATTACAGTGCTAAGTAGATTGGTGAGTTAACCCTTTAAACCCCATTGCCTGACTCATTCCTGAGCCATGTTTGTTTTGGGGTTTCCTCGTAGGTGAGACAGAGGATGGCACAAAGGTGTACCTGCGGGACGTGTGGCCTACCAAAGAAGAGGTCCAGCACATAGAGGAGAATTTGGTCATCTCTTCCATGTTTAAAGACATTAGAGACAAGATGGAGGTGGTCTCTTGCTTGAGGATTTGCATATGTATTTGGGGGCTGAAGGAAGGTATTTGTGCAGTCTGAAAATAATTATGCTATTGTTTGCAGAAGGGGAACACACTGTGGAACAACCTAGAAGCACCAGAATCTACGCTCTTTCCTTGGGATCCCAGGTCTACCTACATTAGATGTCCACCCTTCTTCCACAAACTTGTAAGTTGAGGTTCATTTAACAGTGTTTCTTCTTGTGTGTATGGGAGTTGTGCGGGGTGAATGACATTACTTGTTACTTGTATGATTCATGGAAGCGTATCGTTTGGAGGACATAATTCTATAGTATTTATGAGGCTTGCGTAGAGTAGAAATGAAGTGGAATCGACGGAAATTAATGCATTTTTCTAACTCAGTCTGTGACTCTCTGTACCAGGCGAAAGAGCTATCCCCTACCCAGCCTGTGGAAGACGCCCATGCTCTGTTGTTTCTTGGTGACATGGTGACGACAGACCACATATCTCCTGCTGGCAGCATTTCCCGAATCAGTGCTGCTGCCAAGTACCTGCAGAGCAAGCGGTAAGGGCACTCGTGTTTTATTTAGCATGGGTATGGAGGGCATGGGGTTGATGCCACTCTTGGGAGTTCTTCATGGTAATAATGGCATGGTGTACAAATATGTAGTTCATCTAATCCTGACATCTATGCTCAGCTTTCCTCAAGAAAACTAGTTCTTACAGCATTTTGTCCTGTACAGCCTTACTCCTCGAGAATTCAACTCCTACGGAGCCCGGCGAGGAAACGACGCTGTAATGACAAGGGGGACGTTTGCCAGCATCAAACTTCAGAACAGGTTTATTGGCAAAGCTGCACCCAAAACTCTCCATGTCACCTCAGGACAGATGGTGAGGCCCTGTTGTTGATTCATACAAGCATTCTTTGCTCAGATTTGGGAGCACTTGAAGCTCCAGGTAGCGTGTGTTGACCTTACTGCTCAACAAAGGAAGGCTGCCGTTACATGAAAAGCAGCGTCCTTTATGGAGTTTGTCCACCCTGTCAAAATTAGTTTACGCATGTTGCGAGGAGCATAATCTTGTACCAGTTTTGTTGTTGCAGCTCTGAGCGTACGGTGCGTTGTTTTCTAGATGGACGTGTTTGATGCAGCTGAGCGCTACCAGAGAGAGGGTGTCCCCCTCATCATCCTGGCTGGGAAGAAGTATGGTTCGGGTAATTCACGCGATTGGGCAGCTAAGGGACCATACCTGCTGGTAAGCTTCTCAGATAGTTTATTACTGTATGTACCTCAGCATGGTCAAGGTTATTTTCGAAATGTTTTTACTTCCAACATTCCAGCTTACATAAAAGCGAACAGTAAATAGAGCCCCATGCTTTACCGCTAAATGTCTCAGTTCAGCTGGGCTTTGAGAGTGCGATGCTGACATGTGAATCTTTTCCTGTCTCACATGGCTCTGTATGCAGGGCGTGAAGGCTGTGATTGCTGAAAGCTTTGAAACGGTGCATAAGAACCATCTAATCGCCATGGGGATCGCCCCACTCCAGTTCCTTCCTGGCCAGAGCGCTGACTCCCTGGAGCTCAGTGGCAAAGAGAGGTTCACTTTGTCCATTCCAGAGGACCCGCTACCAAGACAGGAAGTCACTGTCCACGTACGTGACCGTGTAATGTATTGGTGAATAACAGAATGATGATACATTGATCGCTATCGACTGGTAGATCGCAAATGTAGCCCGTGTGCCATAAAAAAAAAATACAAATTTTGCATATATATATATATATATATATATATATATATATATATATATATACACACACACACACACACAAAAAATACAGTTAGACCCCGA
>JABJVR010048099.1:9395-25485 GCA_025773905.1 Chitala chitala
CGATTGAACCCCCCCCCCCACACACACACACACACTCACACACACACACACACACACACACACACACATAGAAGCTTATGGATGAATGCCCACAGTAGTGAAGGTAATTTTCATTCAATGATATTTCCATTCACCAGGCCAACATTTACTGACTATGACCAATAGTTTGGTATGTCATGACAATTATGATAAGTCATAGTTTAAACTTTATATCCTGGTCTTTCCTTGCCCCCTCCTTCCTCAGCTCCTCCTTCACCTGTCCTTGTCCTCAGCCATGCACTTGGCCATCTTCACTTCTAGTTATCCTTGTTTGCCTTCTGCCTCTTGTCTGGCTCTCTGTCCTTTGGTTCACCTGACAAGGCACAGTACCAACACTGATCAAAGGCTTGAACACTTACTACAAACTACTCAACAACCGGCAACATAATGACACAAAAGAAAAGAAAGAAAACTGAAAAACATTAAGTTACATTAACAATACAGATTATTTACACTAAAATAGCCAAGAAAAAGTCAACAAAAAAACCACCATGCCCTTCACATTCAGTAGATTTTTAAACAGGAAAAAAAGAAAACTCATCCAGTCACGTCTCAGTCCAATTTACAAACATCAAAAATACTTCCTAAATATGCTGTCTAAGTCAAACACATCAACCAGACCAGCCAATGGGATGTGCACACACTGAGCATATATTGACCAGGGGATTCAGATGGCGTAGGCATGGCTACACCAGGGGCGTATTTACAGAGGTGGCGTATTTACAGGTGTGGCAGATTTACAGGGGTGGCATATAGGGTGGAATTTTCTGCTCTTACAAAATTGTCTGCCACCCCAATGTAGATATAATATAAATCAAAAAGAACATAATTAATAAGTAAGTTTCAAAAAAAAATATTCTGACATAAAGTATGTTCTGAGCTCCATGCAGGTAAATCCTCCAGAAAACAGTGGTTTGGTCCACTCCGTTAAAGCTCAGATTAAACTGCACAATTGGTGAAATGAAGGATGATCATTGGCTTTCAGTTAATGAATAAGGTAAAATTAATTTTAAAAATTCTAAACTATCCTTTTCCCTCTGTGTCTTTGTGGTATGTCTCCTGCAGCTAGGCGCCATGAAGTTAATTGGAGAAGTTAACATTAAAAATGGTATACCCAAAGTTATCAAAAAGTAAATCCAAAGTTGAAGCACTTTCACACTCCTCCACTCAGCAGGCCAGTGTTATGTAGAAGTGTGTAGAACATTCCTATATTACTTCAGACATGTTATATTTACACTGCAATGGTTACCATATAACTGAACCTTCTAAGGCGACTGCCCCATTTAGGAAGGTGATAGGAGATTGCTGCTGTTTTTACACCATTTTATGCTTAATACTCATTTCCTTTGTTGCATGTGGTTCGAGAACTTTGTTTTACCTCAGTTGAACTGGCTAAATATTTGCAAAATAAGTTAGCTAAATATTTAGCCTATGTTTGTGTTACGGGGGCAGCTCTGGCTCAAACTCGCCACCTCACAGCCTGCATGGGGTTACCAGGCAATGAGCCCCCTGAGCTACACACCCCAAGCGTTTGGTAAGGGGGTAGTAATCGTACCCTTCTCCTGACTTACCAGGGGATTCTGACTGTAGTGTTCACATACCGCTACATTAGTATAAAACACATCATTTGTCTTTTTGCTTTAGGCAAATGCTGTAGTATATCTCAACACAGATTTCTTCAACCTAACCTGTCACATCTCCTGATTCCTGTTTTATCATGAACAATGAATGCAATTACATAAAATTTTTAGAACAATCAGAGTGCCCAATCATGTCTTTTTCTTTCAGTGAATTTGTAGTCAAATAGAATAGAATAGAATAGAATAGAATAGAATAGAATAGAATGCCTTTATGCTATTGCATGTTAACATACAACAAAATTTTGTTGTCTCATTAAAACAAAAAAAAAATTGTACATCATTCACTCTGCTCTACCATTCACACACACACATAAAAGACTGTAAATGAATAAGTAAGGGATAAAAACACATCAAAGTGTGTATGCAGATATTGCACAATATTATGTAACTGCACTTGAGTTAAGAGTGTTGTGGTGGCAGGGGGGACCAGGGGGGTGCAGGTTCTGTTCCCTGATGGCCGTGGTGTGAAAGTGTTTCTGAGTGTAGAAGTGTGGGTCTCTAGGGCTCTGTAGCATCTTCCAAACAGCAGTAGTACAAACAGGAGGTGGTGTAAAGGAACTGTACTATCTCTGTAAATGTTTTTTGGTGGTCAGAGGAAGTTCAATGGTTTTTTTTTTGTACTGTGTTGATCACTGTTACAGGAGCTGCTCTGTAACACTTTCCATACCATGCCGTGATACATTAAGTCAGTGTGCTCTCTTGAGAGCAGTGATAGAGTGACTCCAGCAGCTTGGCAGAGTTTGGCCTTCTTCTGAATTCTCAGAAAGTGGAGTCTCTGTTGTGCCTTTTGACAAAAGTGATGGAAGTAACAGACCACTTAAAGTCCTCACTGATGTGGGTGGCAAGGAACTTAAAGCTGGACACTCTCCCACCTCTTCTCCCCCTGTTTCCAGTTGCAGGAGCTCTTGATGCCATCTGAAGTCTATGAGGAGCTGATTTGTATTTTTTATGCTTACCCTTTACTTCATACACCAGTACACACCTTTACTTCATACACCAGTACACACATTTAATAGTCTGTCATGATTTACTTTGGATATGAGGGATGCTTCTCAGTAGCATTGTCTACAATATGAATATACATAGATAAATTATGGTCTTTCATATTTGCATAATGCATTTTCCTTTTATATTGAGATTTTAAGTGTGGAAACAATGCATGCTACCTATTTAAAAGCAGTAAGTTAGACTTGTTGCTTACTTGAACACCAATCTGCATGTCCAGTATACATTGATGTTTACTTACAGTATCAGTGTTTAATTAGCATTATCTTGTTCAATGTACAACTATATTAAAGTATGCTGATAAAAACTGAACCCAAACTGTCAACCGTAACATGAGCACCTTCACAGAAAAAAGACCAAATCAACAGCAATAGTTGCCATGCAACAACACTGCAACACAAAAGATTACAACTGCTTTTGTTTTCACTTTCATAACTGAAGATCTTTAGCTTTTCTTTTGGAATAAACTGCTTCTGAAAATCTGATTGAACGTATAAGCAGAGGTATAAAATGATGGAATGAAAAAGCCTGATGCAGAGCAATGAAGAATCCTTTCAGAAAATGGAGTATTTAACTGCACTACAGCAAAATGTGCCTGCACAGTGGCAGACGTTATCACAGCGCAAATCACCTTTTTTATTGAATAACTTAGATTTTAAAAATAAACTGGAGAGGTCAACAGCCCTTGCATGTGCACAAATAAAAGGTCATTGTTAGTAACATACATGAAACTCACGTGGGATAAAACACTGAGAATAAAAGTCAGTGTACTGTGACTGACAATGGAAATGATTTTGTTAAGACCTTCAAGAAATGTTCACAGATTAAGGAAATCTAGCCTAGCTGGCCTTGATTAATTTGGGAATGCTTGTGAGATTCTTCAGATAAATCTGGGACAGCATGACCAGCACAGTAACCACAAACTGACCAAAGGGAAACCAAGTGCAGATGGTTTAGAAAAAAAATGGATTAGAAAAATGCTGGTTTCCAAAAATCACAGACCAAAAATTGTAGCAGGTGAGCCAGGTATGAAGTCAAGATACCAAAAGAGTTCATAATAAAGACAGCAGGAGCAAGTATAGAAAGGGCCGGCACCTGGAGCTGTGGTATACCGCTCAACATTGGCCATAACACACAGGCAGAGGCTAAACTGGCTTTAAATATAAAACTGAAATTAGCTATAGCTGAGTCACTTAGCAGGCACTTTACCTGCATGTGTTAGCCTATATTCTTGAACATTACATTTTTTTTCTCCTTGAAAACGTAAAAAACACACACCGCAATGTGCATGCGAGACATAAAATATTGCAACAAGTGTTGTCAAGCTCTGTTACACAATCATGGCATGTAAACCTGCAGTGTACTTAACCTTATAAACTGTTACAAGTGACAGATCCAAACCAAAGTATAACGAACGACATCTTATCTCTCACGCACACATTTGGTTTCCGCTGCCTGTACAGTTTCCTGTCAGTGAATCACATGCAGCTGTGGAATAAAACTGTTACTTTGTTCCTTTCCGCTGATGTCCAGGAAACTCTTGCTTGGTGAAGATACTGTCTTTGTACATGCAAATTTTAAGTCCATCATGTGTTACTTCTCAATGATGGGAACTTTCCAAACACACAGACAAGTCAGTAAATGTTACAAAAGTATATGGTACACGTCATAGCCACGCTCTACTACAGCACATTTCCGTGTGTGAAGAGGCAGTTGATTTGATCAGTATAATGTGAGCAAAATGAGGCTGTTTTCACATCATACCTGTCAAAGGTTCAGCAAAGGTACGAATTTCATATTGCTATATTTCTGATTTAATTGAAGTTTGCTTGCATTTTGTTTACTTAACAGATATTTAAAGTATATGCTTAATATTTAATATTTTTTTCACAAAATTTTGAGAGCCAATTTAAAGTTACTATTTAAATTTATAGGCTTACAGAATTCATGGTTTCTTAACAGATAATGTGAATATACTGAATATACAAAATAGATTTGCAGATTACCTGAAATGTAATATAACTTGTGTTCTCTTTCATTTCTCCTATTTTCGTTCAAGGCTGTTAGTAAAGACTGTAGTAGTTATGCGCATATGAATGAATTATATACAGATACTTATGTACTGTTTTGGCAATTGTTTCTTCCTTTTGTCTAATGTAGAGGATGAAATGTAAATTTTTAAAATGTAAAAAAGAAAAAGAGAAAAAAAGAACATTTAATAAGCAAACAATTTTGTACTATTCATAAAGAAGTATGATTTTATTTCTTTTTGCTATAAATCATTTATTCCTACCAGGTATTTATTCCTAGATTTAAACATTTCCAGATTTGTTTTCTAATTAATTTGTTCTTTATGTGTTAATGAGATGGTCAGACCTACCGTTTATTGCCTTATGGATAAAATAAAGTTCCAAATTCTTGTATTACCATAACTTCATAAAGCATGTGTTAGTACCTTTGGAAATTCAGTAGCCACTGGTGTATCTCCACTGCATGGCAGTCCTGTAAAGACTGATTGCAACTCCTACCTTCAGGGCTAGAGCTTACCTTATTATAAACTAGAATTGCCACTGTTGCAAAACAGATAACATTCTATACCATTCGTGATTTAGTGGAGAAGAATGAGCCTGTTATGGGAAGTAATAACACCCGAGTTCTTGTTTGCATTCAGTCAGCCAATCTTATTGTCTAGTAACTCTGTACAGGATAGTTTGTTTATTTATTTAAGCCATGTTTTAACGTCCACGGGATGAATGTTTGTATAATTATACTGGTCAGGTAGTTCAGATGTCTTTGTGAACATTACCCAGATGCATGTTTTTTAGGTATTCCTTAATTAATTCATTTGTTAATTACTGTCATAGGAGTATTGGCTTCAGTATGTTTGCTATGTTAATACTGTACTTGTGTCTGTTCTCAGTTAAAGACGTTCTGCCTTAGCTGCTGTTGCCAGACCCAGGTTGATCACAGGCCCCAGCTCATGTTATTACCAAAGTCAATGGACAGAAAGAAACCAAAGGTACCACATTTTGTAGCGGTCTACTCTCTCAGATGAAAGTAATCCATTTACAGTAAATACCATGTGTAAATATGGATTTTTTTTCACATTGCTGCTTTACACCTCCAGGATTGTGGGTTTAAATCCAGGAAATCTGTGTGTGTGGAGTTTTTCCTGTGCATGTGGTAGTTTCGTCCCACTGTCCACAAACATGCAAGTTAGGAGGACTGGAAAATCTGAATTGCCTGTGGTGTGTGTTTATGCATACATGCATGCCGTGTGTAGGGTGTAATCTGCCTTGCACCCTAGGGTGCATGGAATGGACTCCAGGTCACGCACAACCTTGCAGCAAACAGCAGTTAAATAATAATGGGATGTTCCATATAGACAGAGTCAGGGACCAACAGGTACACTAGATAAAAGGAAAGTATTGGAAATAAATGAATGAGTTTTGCATTGTGATATCTGCTTTCTGCTTGTTGCACAGAAGAAGCATAACAGGGTGGAGCCAGCAGCAGCGAGCCAGGCAGAAAATAGTGCAGCAGGGCTTAAACACCTGGCCCTCACGTGGTTTACAAGCACACAGGCCCCCATACTTCTGTGTGCCAGCAGCTTCCCTGCCTGCTTCCAAGGGCTCAGCAGCAGAAGGTAAGATGTGGGAGAGTGGCACCGTGCTGCACGCAGGCATAGACAATTTGTAGATATAGTCCTAGATATCAGTAAAGACATACATGATTAATTATTTGAGCATATTAAATTTTTTTGATGAAGTTCAAGTAATATTAAATTGATATAAAGGGTCAGTTGCAACCAGCTGGTCAGTATAATACATATGTGCTAAGACGTGTAAAATAAGAGAATCATAATCAGGTTTTATTATAACAACATCATCAGATTTGGCAGGTGTTCAGTAAGGTGTTCAGAATCTGAGTACATGTGCTTGTTACCTTAATGGCACCTCATCTGAATGCATAACAGAATATGATTATCATTTACTTCATTTTATTCTAACATAAACTCTTATAAACCATTCACCAATATACATTTGATTAGGACTTCAAAATATTATTTCTCCTATTAAAGTTTTAAAAACTAAGATTCTGCAGCAATAATCTGTTCGTGAGATTATACTGACTATCACAGATATGCATGATTTTGGATGAGTGGCAAAAAACAAGTTTTTCTAAATGACTTTAACCTGCTGGTTTTGAAAATGATACCCATTTTTCTCTATAATGTAGGGTTTGCCTGATATTTTATGAAATTCAGTGATGCTTACTTTATCGGTAAATTCAGAATTCCAGTGGTCTGGCATAAGCCCAAAAATCATGTTGATGACTACTGCTTTTGCATGGTAAATACTAGTGGGTACAATGTAAAGAATAAAAAGGAAATACTTTATCTGAATTTGCCTTACACATTGAGTATGGTACCTCACGATGACAACATTCCTGTATATTATTGTAATGTCAGTGCATTGTTTCAGTGCTGCTGTTCGATCATCCGATCCCATTTACATATCCCAGCAGCATCCTGTAAATAGTTGTGTATATCACCATTACTGTTTATATGAGTGAAAATGCATACCTTCTACACCCCCCCCCCACCCAGTTCCCCAGCATGAGTGTGTTTCAGGTGATTGCCGTGGACGTTGCCTGAGTCCTTAATAGATTTTTTTTTTTTATTAATAATTTTTTTGACAGTAATAAATAGATAAGTGACCTTTTTATACTCCAAATGGCTAAAAAAGGCTCTAAAAAGGAAAGTGATCTAAAACATGTGGAGCACTAAAGGGCACGGCCCATGAAAACCTTCCACACCCGTGAGATGTGTACTCAACCAGTAGTGCTCCAATTACCTTTGCAGGTGAAATTGTATCACCCTAAGAGACTGATGGGACCTACAGATCAAGGAGGCCCTTCCACCTCTCTTTTACTACAATATCTATATTGAATACCTACTTTAAGGGCCTATCCAACACCTTCCCAATGAAGGACAGGGACCTGGCCTTCCACCACCCCATTTTACATCTCGCGATGGGTAAACGGTTCTCCCAATTTACTCAGGCAGACCCCCAGTACCTTTAAGGGACCGTCCTGGAGGGGTAAGGCCTCCAGCCACATCCCTTCTGGCCTTCCAGCTGCCAAAGCACTTTACCACCGAGTTGCTGAGGTTCAGCGCAGCTCCGGAGGCTACTCCAAACATCATCTGGTGTTTCATTTTTATCAGGACTCTGTCATCTGTCATTGTAAACATCTGAACATCATCAACATGATCTGCTTCTAAAATTTTTATATCTGGAACTTTGAGAAACTTTTCTATTCAGTGTAACCAAACGGACAGTGTATTTTCTGTTGTAAAACCAGTTAAACTTGTAATTTGATTTGTGGAAAATTTTGACGTGATGGCCAAATTCCTCCTACACATTTGAAATCAGCAGGTCAAAATTATATGAATTCACCTTTAAAAGCACAGACATCTGTCAATTTTTTAAAAAATGCATACCTGTGATTTAATTACTTTCATTCTTGTCAGTGTCAGAATTTAAATATAATGTTGTTTGGCTGACCTTTAACAATAGAAAATATATGTAGGATAGTTTCATTGCTTATTTCGCATTAATTGGCTTATATATGGTAATTGTTTTCATACGAGTGTGTAGGTATCTTTTTGTGTAATTGTGAGACATTTCAATAGTTCAGATGGCTGCATGAGAGGCCTAAAGATGGCAAAAGGGCAAATAACAGTTTACCTGCGCAAGTCCCATGTCAAAGTTCGGTTGGGGGCTGCTGATGCTCACCATGACCTGAGATGTTCGTATGCTACGCATGGAATAAATGGTGTTATGAAAACTGTGATTCACTGTATGTTTTCAGAAATGGAAACTGCTTCCACATGAGTCATTACCCATTACTTTTGGAATCTCTGTCATAATATAATTTAAAAATAAGCATGAAGTTCTCTAAAATATGAACTCTTTTATTCTAAGTACAAATAAAGGTCTTGTGTTGGAACCATGCATTATTGAACTAAATGTGTCTTCATAGCTTTTTTTTCCCTAAATGTTTGTAAATAGACTATGGTATGGTAGTCAAAACAATAATCAAAAGTAATTACTTATGTGGTATGTTGTCAGTGCACTAAAAATAATTTTAATGGATTTGTATAGAACATTTCTTTGTAAACTGCTGTTATTTTTCTCTGTAGAGATGCTGAGAATTACCTGAGAGACAAACCTATTGGCTGTTTCCTCATCCGTCTAAGCAGCAAAGCTCCAGGGTACATCCTGTCTTACAGGTGAGTCCCTCCATTGGTGTCAAAGGGCATTCTTTCGATTTATAACTGATGCTTTAAAAAGACTGGTCAGCAACATTGAATAATAATTTACCATAATCTTTGGTAACTTGAGAAAATATCTTTAGTATAAACAAAAAGTCTATACTAGAGTGATCTGAAGCTATATTTTCATGCTCCTAACTGTAACCAAGCCTGACCTATTACGTCATTGAAATTGTTAAAGCTCACCTTGCTTCAATTTATTTCAGGGGGCACAATCGGTGTCGTCACTTTATCATCAACCAGAACAAGGCTGGGAAATTCACTGTTTCTGGAGATACTCAAACGCACAGTACCCTTGTTGGCCTGATTGAGTACTACAAGTCCAGTCCTTTTGAGCCTTTTGGGGAGTATCTGACTACATCTTGCCTTGAGGTGAGGTTGCCTCCTGTGATAGATGATAAGAAACGGATGGGTTTAGTTTATTTTTATATAGTGCCTTTCACAACAGAGTTGCCCCAAGGTAATTGGTAATTGGAAAAGAATTACAATGTTACAGTGTTGGAGTCGAGGCGGAAATTATAGCCAAATGACAACAGATGAGAGGAACAAGAAACTCCACAGTGTGGTGAAATAACCGTGGTTGACTGGCTGCCCCACTCCCACAGGCATGTTAGCATTAAACGGTACAGAAGCTTAGTAAGAACTATGTCTGAATATCCATATCCAGGCCTTTGGTGGGCCAGGTCTAGGAGTGCAGTTCCATAGGCTTGCAGGATCCCTCAGGTGTAGACCATGTCCACGATGCAACACTTAGGGCAGTAGCTCTACTATAACATCTGGCTCAGGTAGAGACCAGGCACCAAGTGGACACATGGGGAGAAGAATAGCAAAGCTGTTACAGAAAAAAGACTATTATTGACAGTCAAAGAAAATATGGGAACATGTACAGAAGCACTGGTAGTGTTGGTTTTGGTGAGCTATAGAGAATGGTGCAGGTAGTCTAAATGGAAGAAATAGGTCTTGAGCCAGGATTTGACACATTCAGCATGCCATACATAGGAAGGCAGACTATTCCACCATAACACAAAAGCTCTAACTAAATACTGTAGCACCAGACATTTTTTTTTATATGTAGAATGATAAGAAGGTGCACAATTAGCGAGCAATTTAGAGTATATACAAAAGTCAACTCTGTAAGGTATACCAGCATTTGACCTTTATATGCCTTTTATGACAGTAAAAGAACCTAGAAATTACTCTTGTACTTTAGAGGGAACCAAGAGAGGACAGTATGGGACAGACTTTCTGCTTCTGTAAACAGTTCTGTTAGCTGTCCTTTGAATTCACTGTATAGTGTTCAATGTGTGGTATGTACTCCTAGAAAGAAGAACATTGCAATAATCTAATGTACTGTGAATAAATGCATATACTTCTTTCTTCATATTTTCAGCTGTAAGTGTAATGGGGTGACCTGGGATCAAACGCACAACTATACAACCACCCAGAGTTACCATACAAGAAGACTAGTCTGCTGAGCTATTGACCCAAATGTTTCGATTGAGGGACTAATCACACCTGACTAATGGAGGATTCTTATTGTAGCGCTTTCACACTGTACTATATCAAAAGGCACTGTACTTTAGCAATGTTTCTGAGCTGCAGGAAGCACGCCTGTAAAATTGTATGAACATGAGAGCTGAAAAAAAGATTTGAATGTAAAATGAAAATCGAAATTATACATAAAATCGCTAATGCAAAAGTTTAAACTTACAGCACTGAGGGTCGAACTAAATCAAGTTATTGACGTACATTACAGCTACAAAACAGGACCTCAGTCAAACCAGGGATTCACGACCCAATCTTCAGTCTCACTGATCCAACTAAGGCAGTGATTCCCAAACTTTTTGAGTGTCTGGACCAGACAGCAGTTTAATATATTCTTCACGATCCAGACAATGTGGTGGTGGCTGTGTTGGGAAATCTGTAATGATTCATAACCAAACTCGTATTCCAACAGTGGGTACAAGTTGAGGTTATTATTGTCATGCCCCATTCGGCCACACCCATGTCTCCTTGTGTTGTCCTCTTTCACCAGATAAACTAACCTTTGCCTGGCATGCTATTATTGATGTATGGATTTATGATGTGGACTGTGTTCTCTTTGCAAATACAAACTTTTGGTCCGCAAGTGGGTTCTGCTCCTCCCATTTCCTGTTCACGTTCATTACAACTATGAGATTTTTCAAAGGTCAAAAAAAATTTGCAAACTTGCCTTGGAAAACTGACCAAAAAACAATATGGTTTTGGCTAACTGCTGATAAAATCTAAGAGGTAAAAATAAGTCATGAAATAATATTATGCTTTAGAACTTAAATCATAAGCTTGACACTTAGTTAAAAATCAAATAAAATTACCTAATCATAATAAGTGTTCCTCAGGGAACTTCACTGAGCTATGAAAATATGAATAAAAACAAGCAAAGATGAACTTTCACCAGTCAAATCACATACAACAGGATTTTTATTGTATATTTTGTGGCTTCAGCTTGGCTTCTTTGGTCATTTTACTCACAACCCAGTACTTATTTTGCAGTTTATACACCCACCGCATAGAGGGCTTTTTAGCAGCCTGGTGGCTCATTGGTTAGGCTATCAGGCTAGCGTGTGGAAGTCTACTGGTTTGAATGCCAGCCCAGTCACCAGGTGTGTCCTTGAGCAAGACACTCTGCACTAGCTTCCTGTATGCTGAAAATGGCTGCCTGCTGCTTCCCTCAAGAGGATGTATTAAATGTAGAGAACAAATTCCTCATATGTGTCCCACATACTTGGCTATGGAACCTTTTTTCCCTTTCCTGGTCTGTTTGTAGCCCAGTATGTGTCAGCCCATGACCCAGTATGGGCCTGCAGACCACAGTTTGGGAACTACTGCACTAAGGTGTCAGCCAATGCAGTATCATTAGGTTTAACAGAGAAGTACAGCTGAGAGTCAGGAATGGTAGTTGATATTATGTATAATATTACCTGAAAGGAAAAAAGTACTGCACTGAGCACAGATCCTTGTAACGCTACATATTTAAGTGCTGACATAAGCGAGGGAGTGCTGTCATTAGCTATTTCAACATAATAACAATATGTGTGATAAGAAGTAAAAGGTTGATGAGTGCGTAACAATGCTTGTGATCCCCACGTAGTGCTCTGCTGCTGGGACACATGCTGTTACTCAGCTGAGTGGGCCAGACGACCTTCCCACTGATCGAGCTCCTACTCCACCTCCTAGGAGCAACAGGAAGCCTGTGTTGGCCAGCAGCCAGCGCAGTCCACAGGTAATCTTTCCCACAATTACCTTTATAGTTATGTAGGCATTTTCTGATGATTTATATAAACTCTTGGGTTCTGTTTGCATTTTCTTTACAGCTGCTGCCTTGCTTTCTAGAAAAGAACCCACAAAGAAAGACTCAGTTTGACAATTTTTTAAATGAGAAGAATATATCCAAGACTCAAGTTTTCTATGAAAAGTTGGGAAAGAAGGAGAGGTTTCAGACCCCACAAAAAGCAAGCACAGAAGGTGTTTACAGAGCACAAGCAGTCCAGAACAGAGTCCACAGGGCCCAAAAGGCTTATCTTAAGCAAACTGAGCAATTGTGTTGTTCTACATCTGCTTCTGGAACTGTGTACTCAGAGCTGCAACTAGAGAATCTGAACAAAAGAGCTGTACAGAGACAACAACAGTCTCACAAAACCATGACATCACACAACTATGATGCTCCTTCAAGCAAAAAAAGCCTAAAAAGGCTATCTAACAACCATCTTTACCATAAAGCCTGGGGAGCAAGTCAAGGTAATGACGTGGGTTTTCATAGTCATGGTCAAAGTCAGAAGAAACCTCTCAAGCACACATTCCAAAACAGCGTGATCTACGCCACAATATGCCATCGGCCCATGTGAAGTCATGTTCTGTCATACCACACTTATGAAGATCTTCAGCACAGACAATGTAACAACAATTAGTTTTCCTAAAGTCTTTATGGTTCTTGTCTAATTCAAGGGTGTTGCTAATAATGAAAATATTTATTTTTATGTAGCATCAACATTTTGGTGTATATTTAGATCAAGTCAGTTTTATAAATGTTATCATTAATAGTGAAATAGTGGTTCCACTAAAGTTGTTGTACTAATTTCACATTGTTTAATATATATTTTGTTTCTGCAAGAGTGGGAACATTCTGGAAGTTATTGAAACATTGTAGAACATTCTATATCTGTTCTAGAACATTCTAAAAGAACCTTCCTTGTGGGTATATAAAAGTTGCATTTTGCCAGTTGGAGACCACAAATAACAATGACTGACACATCATCAGTTAGCATTTCTTATATATCTCCAGGACATTGGTCTGTTTTTGTAATGTGTGTAGAAATTACATTACTCAATATATTTTTTAGTTATTTATTATCATGTATATTTGGTGATATACAAAACTAATGTGATTTCTGATTCAGTATGTCACACTTCATAAAGAAACATTCAAAAAAAAAGTGAAACAAAGTAATTTGTGGCATTGTGTAATTAAATTACTTTGTGGAAATAATTGATTACATTTGAAATCAGCACAACCCGTTAGAATTACAGCTATAGCAGAGAAGACTGAAAACCACAGGACAGACTCTATTAGTAGAATCAACTAATGTGAATATTTTTAAAGTTTAACATAACTAATTTTACATTAACTCTAGAATGTTGATTAGAATATTCAGAATCTGTTATTTTGAGTATGAATTTTTGCAGTGTGAAAACAGGATAATATTTCTAACACATAAAAAACCTTAAGAAGTTTATCGTGAAGCCATCAATAAAGTAAAAATTGTGTGACAGAAATGTGAAAATCTGTTTTGTAATTTGGACTGTTTTTTTTCTACCCTGGGCATCCTAGGTCATAAGGCAAGGTACAACTCAGATAGGACACGATCCCATCACAAACTCAATTTGGGTTCACCAACCCACCTAACCAGCATGTCTTTGGGAGAAAACACACACATGCATTACAAGAAAGTACAAGATCCACACACACAGTGGAGAGAGCCAAACTGAAATTCATGAACCTGAAGGCTGTGGCTAGCCACGATCCCACCGCCATAACAACCTTACATTTATTAGTTTATGAAGTATTGTTGTCACGCCCTACCTGCTACTCCCCCCTGTGTCCATGAGATGTCGCCCTTCCTATTGTATTTCTGCCTTCAATGTCATATGTGTCCGCTAGATGTCGCCATTTCAGATTTGTACCTATTATGTGATTAATCCTCGTTATGTCTCCCCAGCCTTGTGTAATCTCCTTGTTAACCCTGCTTGTGTTTGTACCGTATAAATACCTACCTAGTGTTCCTGTTAGCTGCCTGTTGTTAAAGTAATGCTTAGTTTTTGTGTTTCAGGCCCTGAGCTGTTATTTGTCAAATTGTCCTTGTCCTTGTCCTTGTCCTTGTCCTTGTCCTTGTCCTTGTCCTTGTCCTTGTCCTTGTCCTTGTCCTTGTCCTGCATTTTTACCCTTCATTGTCCATTCCATTAAATTACCCTTTGCCCATTAGACTCTACCCTAGCCTCTGCGTCCTGTTCTGGCTCTATGTGTTACAATTGTATGGACAATAAATAAGAAAGTATTTTGCAAACAATTGTTTCCTTGAATTTCTAGATTTTTACATATGCCCCTGTGGTGGTACAGTGGATTTGTTTCCCCCAGAAATCATTAACCACACTTATTATGGTAATCCTCCCAAATCAAAAAAGGCATGGAATGTGCTTAATGTAAGTGATAAAGTGAAAATGTTAGATGTGTTGAAAGGCCTTTAGTGGCGGTTGGACGGCGTTATCAGGAAAATGAATCAAGCATCCATAGTATTTGAGATAAACAATGTGAAATAATGAGCACTATATACATCCTGAACATACGTGTTTTCCATTCAATGGAAAATAGGTAAAAAAATTGCCATGACGTATATTTGCAGTAACAGAAAATAAATATTTATGTTGAAAAGTTTTTAGACTAAGGAAGCCATGTTGTTAAATACCCCAGTAACCAGTATTGTGTTATAACATCTCATCCATCACACAACACATAGGAAACATTCAGCCATCCTGTCTGTTCAGTCAATGAGTTACTCAGTCATTCAATCGCTCTCTCAGGTATCAGTTCTGTAACTCCTCTGACTGTCATTTCCTGTTTTGTGCCTGTAACTGTTTAGTCTCACTCCAGCCATGTCTGACAAAGCAAGGTAGAATAAGATACAGTTTAATCTAAATAGCCGCTTTCTTAATCCTATCAAAAGAAATCAGTGCTAAAACACACCTCAGCAGTGGTTATCAATGTTTTTTAATAAGCTAGATTCATGAGACTGAAACACCATGTTTAAAGATAAGCATTGTAAACTATCACCTAAATCCTATTTCAGAAAGTAGGTTCCTGTTCATACTATAAGGGATTTCTTATCCATGAGCTTCCTAAACAGAGTCTTACTGAGCTGTTCCTGAGCCCTTGTTCATGACTGATTCTCTTCGTGTATCTTGTTCCCTTATGTTTTGTTTCCTGACAGCCTGGTGAAATGGCTCCTGACCTCCGTTACTATCTCTTGGTTGGATTACAACCTACGTTGGATTACAACCTACATTTCATTAAGAAACAGGCTTTGTGTTTGATGGTTAGTTATATTTTTTCAGTAATTGGTAATATTATTTTATAATTTTAATTTAGTTTTTTAAAATATTGTGAATACGACATAATAGGTAACTTTTGCAGACATGTACAATACATGTCTGAATATGTGAAAACAAATGTTGTCCTTAATTTTTCTTTTGTTGTGTTCAGGGTATATTAGTTTCTTCTGTATGCGTCACAGGCTTATGCAGGTACGAGGTGTAAAAGTAATGTAATGGGTTGGTTGAAATGGTGGTTTTACTGGACAGCTGTAGTCTTTCCAAATGGGAAGTGAGGCTGCTACCATTTAACTGGTCAAAAGAAATGAATGAAATGGAAAACTTGTTCATGCTGCCTAATTGTCAAGTCATTTCACAGGTATGCATGATTTTTGATGAGTTGCAAAAAACAAGTTTTTCTAAATGATTTTAACCTGCTGATTTTGAA
>JABJVR010048100.1:2882-25484 GCA_025773905.1 Chitala chitala
CTCCCTGGGGCTCACAGCGCCTGTCTCCCTGGGGCTCACAGGGCCTGTCTCCCTGTGGTCAGAGGGCCTGTCTCCCTAGCGCTCACAGGGCCTGTCTCCCTGGGGCTCACAGGGCCTGTCTCCCTGGGGCTCAGAGGGCCTGTCTTCCTGGGGCTCAGAGGGCCTGTCTTCCTGGGGGCAAAGGGCCTGTCTTCCTGGGGGCAAAGGGCCTATCTCCCTGGGGCTCACAGCGCCTGTCTCCCTGGGGCTCACAGGGCCTGTCTCCCTGTGGTCAGAGGGCCTGTCTCCCTGGGGCTCACAAGGCCTGTCTCCCTGGGGCTCAGAGGGCCTGTCTCCCTGGGGTCAGAGGGCCTGTCTCCCTGGGGTCAGAGGGCCTGTCTCCCCGGGCTCAGAGGGCCTGTCTCCCTGGGGCCCATGCTGGTTCTTAGCTCCCCGCTCTCATACAGGCAGACACTGTGTGCCACTGAATGTACTTCCAGTGAAATGCACAACTGTATAAATGATAAAGTTATCTCTTTACACAAATATTGTCACAGTCTCAGTATCCAGACTGAACTGTAGCCCCTTCCACCCTGTAGTACTTGCTGACAATCATTCCTGAGTGTTTTACCATTTCTGTCCATTTTGAAGCCCTAAACAACACTGTCATTGCTGCCCCCCCCCCACCTGCCCCCCCAGACTGCAGACTCTTTTTTCCTAAATTCCCCTTCAGGTGGTAGTTCGCCTGCAATCTTGGATGGTGTGAGCTGAGAGGAAGCACCTGGTGCCCCTCTGCCAAATAGATGACTAAGTCTATTTAAATTTGTCTAAGTTTAAAAGACTTATATAATTTACTCAACAATTGAAACTGGAAACTTAAACAATGCATGCAAATCGTCACCTTCATTTTTTAAGATGAGCCAGAAAATAATTTGGTAGAATGTAGGCTGAAAGGTTACCACACCACACTGAGCTTGGCAGCTCCAACATGGTGTCCTGCTCATGTTGGGCACCATTCAGACATGTGGGAAGAAGAATGGTAAATATGGGTCAGTGTAGAAGTTAGGACTTGAATTGGCAAACACAGAATGCAAGGGCAAGTTCAGCACCAGCAGGGTCAGTTACAGTGAACTGTGGTTGCTCAGGCTGGGTCTAATGGTATGGAAGACATTTGGCTGAGATCCATAGCCCCCTCTCCTAAAATCATTATTGATTCCTGTACAATTAAATTTAAATTCTGTAATTGCTTTTGTTTTGTTTTGAATTTTTTGTCATTTTATATAGGGACTGGTCTTTTTCCCATTTGATTATTGACAGTTCTGTGTGTAGGCCAGCCCCTTACAGCACTATAACATGATCAGGTTGCTCTCTTGCCTAGTCACAGCACCCAGCTATAAAATGTAGAAGATCTGTTATGTGCTCCAGGGGGTCTTTGCTGGCTCTGTGCCTTAACAGTTTACACTGTCTCCTTCAGTCTGCAAAGGTCTCCTGGTTTGGTGCAAACAGCCCTCAGCTCAGAGCACAAGGCGGTACAGTGAAAAGCTAAGGAGCGAAGAAGGAGACGGAGAAGTGGAGGAGATAAGGGGGAGGGAAAGGAGGAGAGCCAAACAAGAAATGAGGAGAGGAGAAAGAGGAAAAGATCAACTTAATCCAGAGGCTGACAGAAAAGAGAGGGGAGAAAGGCACTGCAGTTGGATGCTACAAGGGGAATAAAAGGATGAGAGGATGAGAGAAAAGTGGAACGGCAGAGAGACGTGGCAGAGAGAAGAGAGACAGCAGGGTAAAACAATAGACATCAATGCAAAACGCAAAACAGAGTAGAAAGGAAAAGTAACAGCATGCTGTGCTAATGAGGAACCTGCATCCCACGTCTCACCACCCAGAAATCAGATGGCCTCTGCTCCCATTATATAGACATCATGCAAAAGAAGCAGTCCCAGAACACTCTCACTGATGAGGCTATTATAAAACAGTGGGGCTCACTGTATGTGCAGGGTCAGCATGCCGAACATGACTCACAGTTACTGGTGCATGCTGCTAGTCGCCGCAGCGATGACCACAGAGGCAGCAAAGTCAGGGGAGAGAACAATGCTCCAGCAGCTTTCCTATCCAAGCTGGAATCAAAAGTGGTGAAAGGTTTCCCCCTCAGCACTGTAGCTCTGAATGAACTACACAGTCATGTTTAGCATGTGGTCTATTGTTCAGGAACATGGTGGGAATATGGGCGTGACCTTTATGACCCCTCTTCCTTTATGTGTCCTCTATTGAAAGGTGCAATGAAAAGATGTATTTAACAGCTTTCCTCTTATTTGTAAAACTGCCCCCTCTCCTACTTCTCCCCTCCTCTGCATTGCGACACGCTCTGACAAGCAGCTCCCTTTCTGGGAGTACTGGGCCCCCTATTTATTAGCATACAGGTGGCTGTAGCGGGAAGGCAGGCACCGCTCCTCATTTATGTTAGGAGATCAGGACTTAAGTATACAGAGTCAGACAATGTGCTCTTTTCAATGGAGAAGATAAGTTCAGCAATACTGTGTGTGATTAATGATGTGACAGTAGCTACAGACACATGTGGATTGCGGATCGTCTTCAAGTTGCCACTTGTTTGGCACGGCCCTTTTCTTCTGTCTCAGTTGCAGGTTCTCCACCTGCCACATCTGCACTAGTGCTGCTTTCCTCTGGCAAACCTTGCTGGATGTTCAACAAGACCTCGTCCACTGACAGCTGTCTGCTTGATGTGTTTTGTCACTGTGAATAATTGTCTGGCCTGTCTACTGAGCACGCCTCATTGGTCTTTAGGATTATGTCACGCCAGAGTCACCCCCCGGCACTTGCATGTGTTTGTATATGTGGTTGTTTTGAGTTTACCTGTGTTTGTTTTGTTTTAGGAAGAGTGTGGTGTATGCTTACATTTATGTGTGTATAGGCTGTGGGGGTGTGGGAAGTTGGGGTTGGAACTTTTGAGTGCCTGTTTTCTTCTCCAAGGCCATAATCTGTATTGGGAGGGGGGCAAGGGGGCTTTTAAAAAGCTTTAAGAGCTTTGCCTTCAGTGCAAGACACAGCTGAGTCTGGTGTTATAGCAAGTCCATCCTGAGAATGTTTGCTCTGCATATTTCCTTCACAAACCAAACGCTTCCAGAATAAGCTCTGTCAAATATGCTTACGTTTCCCCCATGTGTACTTAAGTGTTCGACAGAACGTGGGTGCATTAAATTAAAATGTCATGCGATTGAGTGGGGAGTCCCCGACACACAGCCATACAGATGCTTGTGTACATAACCCTGCACCCTAACCGCAACACATGGACACCATTCATACCCTGCCTGCCGTCCCATCAGCATCCTGTGGGGTTGTGTTCACAGGAATTTGAAGGGGGAAAAGCAAAGGCCTTTTTCAAGATGAAAAGATGATATATCTTGAACGTAGAGTATTGGTGGTTTAACATTTATTTACGGAGCCCCTAAATTATGGAACAGTCTGTCTGATATGTACAGGATGCCAAAACTGTCTTAGTCTTTAAATCCCAGCTCACACGCTATTTCTTTGGTTTAGACAACTTGTACTAGTTTCTGTCATCGTAATCATTCCCTGTAATCTACGCTGATGGTGCTGCTGTACTTACCCATGCATCCTTGTGTTTGTGACTGCCAAGTCATTTTATTCAGTACTAACCCCTTTCAGCTATTCTTCCCCCATGTGTCTGGTTGGTGCCCGATCTTGGTACCCGCTGTGGAGGATGCTGTGTTAGAACCACTGATCCAAGTGTAACATTGTACATTACATTTACATTTATTCATTTAGTAGATGCTTTTATCCAAGGTGACTTACAACATTTCACACACGTTACAATGAGCTAGTGCTGGGTGTCCTGCTCAAGGACTTCTGCGTCTCAGTCTGATGTTCTGCCCATTGAGCCACCAGGCCACTCATTGTAGACACGGCCTTTGCCCAAAAAGCCTTGAAAGCCCACAGAGACGTACTCCTATATGTGGAACATGGATGAACGTCATATTGATATTCAATAGTTAAATAGTTCTTATATTGATTCTGTACTGTGTAATGTTGCCATGCCTATAGGGGTCAGGCAGCCACCTGACCTTTGGTTCCCCAGGGGTTTTATTTTCTCAACACTGTTTTGGTTTCCTCTATTGTCATTTGATTTTAATTTTAGTTTAAACTTTAACCTTATCCATGTCTCCTGTCTCCTATTCCAGTAACTGCAAAGCACCTTGGGGCAAATCTGTTGCAACAGGCACTATACAAAAATAAATTGAACAGAATTGAATAGAATCTATATATAGAAGGATGCTGTATAATTACAGGCGTGCTGTAATGTGGTAAACTTACCAAATGAATTTGTTATATACACACACATGCCATCCTCCCGTGCAGTGGCCAAGCATGCTGTCATCCGCAGGCTGCGTAGATGAGTGTGTGTGTGTCTCAGTGTTCCCAGTTTGCCTGAGCCACAGAGTACAGTTGGCAGCCTGTGTCACTGTGGTCAGGTCAAGGGCTCAATGTTCCTCAGTCTTTCCTTCACTCACACTGTAAGTGTTTTTCTCTCTCTATCCTTTTCACATTTGTGTTGTTACGGATAGCTGTATAATATGGCAGGAAACGAAGCCTATACTGTAGGTATGACATTATTAATTTCGGTTGCCTTAAATTTGAGCTACTTTGTGGGATTGATAAAATTTAGTTTGCAAAGCCAACATTTTACTGAACATCACATGGAAATATTTATAAAAGTATCCTGGTCATGTTAATTGATTTTGTGCGGGGGTGTCCAACTCTTGTGCTCCCCCCCTTGCGTCTTGTTAAAGTTTTTGAAATCTCAGTTAAGTTCTTTTTTTTAAGTAACTTTATCAACAACCAGTCATCTCACTGGGTTTGTCTGTTGCTAATTAATTCATACATATTCCCAGTAATCGGTGTGATGGTCCATCTAGAAGATCAAGGCTGAGCACCATGACTCTAATGAACTCTTCCTTCTAATGAAAACATTGTTTGATCCCCATAGCAGAAATAAATGAATAAAACTGACGATGGCTCAGTTTCACAGTAACCAGTTTATAAATAGTAATTTCTCACTTTCAGTCTCCTTCCACCAACTAGCGCAAGTGTCAACACTGAAGTGCGTAATATCCATCCATCCATCCATCTTAGGCCGCCTAGGAGGCAAGGCAGGGATGCCCTGTATACGACATGGATCCACCGCAGAAATGTACAGCGCTGATCAGTGATTTCCAGAGCTGGACGTGAGAGTAATTTAACATTTACAAAATTTTGTTTCAACACCAAGATCCATCAAAACCATTATTGATGGTACAAGTATGAGAAGATGATGCTCTTAATAGACACACTTTTAGTGAAACTAGGTGGGATATCAGAAGGAAAGTATGTATTATGTGCTCAGTCCATACCTGAAGGCCTGGTGCTCAGTGTGGTCTTCTCTCATCACTCCAGAAAGCATGTGGGTACAGGTCTTTCTGTTTTCTGTAGAGCACTGAAGTGGACCAGAGGGATGCAGGGCCCTGAACTCAGAGATGTGATGCCATCCTGTGCAGTAAATATCGGTAGCATATGAATTTAAAACTTTAGGTTTTCCAGTTTGAAACCACAAAGATTGCTAATGCTGTGCAGGTGATCTGAAGTGGTACAGAATTTATACACATAAAAAAATTCAGAATCATTTAGCATGAAAGTGGCAGGAGAATTAGCATAACACCTGACTGCTCGAACAACTGTCTCTAATTGGTCCACAAGGGGAAGACCCTGATGTGACTGTCTAACATGGAATCTGTTAAAGATTTACTTTACTTTGAAACCTTCTCATTTTGTTTTGTTACCCTTTTGTCTCCTGGATTAATTTAATTAGCTCGTAAAAATTACAAATATTTAACATTTAGTCTGCACTAATTACTGAAATAAATTTAGTACAGAAATGCAAATCGACAAAACTAAATGAAATTTTAATTGCAAATAACAGCTAGCACAATGAGGACTTTATGATGGCCTATTTATGTTTGGATTGTATCTCCAATTAGTAATTTGAAGTTATAACACGGAAATGGCCAACCATGTTGGCATTCGCCAAAATGATTACAGAAAGACTACAGTACTTTGAAATGTTGTTATACATTTCAATTAAAGCATAAACAGTGTATAGGTTAACACTATGGTCACTAAAGTGGAAAATATGAATTTCAACCATTCTTCCAAAGGTCTGTGGAAGCCAGTTGGGAGAAGAACGGCACAGATTTGTATTACAGGGTACAGTGACTGCAGAGCGTAAGCAGAGTCTGGGTAAAACAGACCCAGTGAGACGAAACAGCTGGCTGACGACTGCTAAGTGGACTGCATTGGCCTAACAGTAGTCTTGCTAACCAAGACAGCCCCATTTTGCCTGCTGGAGGCAGCTGTGTTTTTTGTGTGTAAACACACACGTGTGTGTGCCATAAGTGTGCTGTTGTTGTGCACGATGCGTGCTGCTCTGGAGTCTCTGTGTTTCTCCACCTCAGCCCCCCAGTTTTCTCGCTATTCTGGGAGTATGCTAATTACAGTGTTGGTGTGTGGCTCTGCCTCGCGGTTCTGCTGGGGCCCGCTGCTTGGTCCGCCTCGGGCCTCTTATGTTTCTTCCTCTCCATCCATCCATGCTCCGTCTGCCTGTGCCCTGACTCGCTCCTCTCTCTTCCCTCCCACTCACCCACACGCTGATGTTAACAGTCAATATTACCCGAACATCTGTGGTGCTTACACTTCATCCCCAGCTTCCTGCTGCCCCTCTCCTCATCTTGCTGTTTCTCCAGTTTTGCTGCAGAAAGCTGTTTTTGGGAAACCTCCAAATTTCAGTGTGGTTTTAATTGCATCCTGTCTCTAGCTCCACCCATTTTCCCCCTTGTGCAGTTAAATGGGGGCTTGTGTCTAATTAAAAAGCGAAGCTTTCAGTGCCTGGGACACCTGGACCTAAAATATGGGTGCCCCCCCCATACACACAACAACACACACACAGTGTCGTTGTATATTTTTTCAGTACAGCATCAGACTGATTTGGGCTCAGCATTAAGTACATGAAGCCTGGGCTGGTGACCTGTTAGCATGCTCACTGTAGACACATTCTTTGACGCCATGGCAACATAGGCTGTCAACCCACAAAGCCAAGCCAATGGAGTCAGTGAACTGCTGTTTGTTTCAGACACACAAACATATTCAAAATTATGTGAGTAACATGACTGTGTTTGTGTATGGGGGAGAGAGAGAATGAGAGAGAGAGGGAATGAAAGAGGGAATGAGAGAAAGAGAGAGAGAGAGAGAGAGAGCGCTTCTCAGAGCAAGTGTGTGCATGTATCTCTGAATGTATTTGTATGTGCATTACAGATCATGTGAGATAAAGGATGGGATTTCCATATAAATGCATTACAAAAGTTGCCAGTGAAGTACCAGACTGGAAAATGTTTAATGAAAAACATAAAATAAGCTGTTAAGTATAAACACACCAGCACAAGCATTCTTCAGTTGACACTAGAGCTGGTTCATTCTTAACGAGTGGATGGCGTGTGTGGTGACTGTTTTGAATCATTAGAAAGATGTTGCTCAACCTGTGAGAGCTGTGAGAGCTGTGTGTGTGTGACCTGTGAGAGCTGTGAGAGCTGTGTGTGTGTGAGCTGTGACAGCTGTGAGAGCTGTGTGTGTGTGAGCTGTGACAGCTGTGAGAGCTGTGTGAGCTGTGTCAGCTGTGAGTGTGTGTGTGTGTGTGTGTGTGAGCTGTGACAGCTGTGAGAGCTGTGTGAGCTGTGACAGCTGTGAGTGTGTGTGTGTGTGTGTGTGTGTGTGTGTGTGAGACCTGTGAGAGCTGTGACAGCTGTGAGAGCTGTGTGAGCTGTGTCAGCTGTGAGTGTGAGTGTGTGTGTGTGTGTGAGACCTGTGAGAGCTGTGTGTGTGATCTGTGAGAGCTGTGAGAGCTGTGTGTGTGTGACCTGTGAGAGCTGTGAGAGCTGTGTGTGTGTGACCTGTGAGAGCTGTGACAGCTGTGTGTGTGTGACCTGTGAGAGCTGTGAGAGCTGTGTGAGCTGTGAGAGCTGTGTGTGAGCTGTGAGAGCTGTGAGCTGTGAGAGCTGTGTGTGTGTGACCTGTGAGAGCTGTGAGAGCTGTGTGTATGTGACCTGTGAGAGCTGTGTGTGTGACCTGTGAGAGCTGTGACAGCTGTGTGTGTGACCTGTGAGAGCTGTGAGAGCTGTGACAGCTGTGAGAGCTGTGTGTGTGACCTGTGAGAGCTGTGACAGCTGTGTGTGTGACCTGTGAGAGCTGTGAGAGCTGTGACAGCTGTGAGAGCTGTGTGTGTGTGACCTGTGTGAGCTGTGAGAGCTGTGTGTATGTGACCTGTGAGAGCTGTGTGAGCTGTGAGAGCTGTGTGTATGTGACCTGTGAGAGCTGCGTGAGCTGTGAGAGCTGTGAGAGCTGTGTGTATGTGACCTGTGAGAGTTGTGAGAGCTGTGTGTGTGACCTGTGAGAGCTGTGTGAGCTGTGAGAGCTGTGTGTATGTGACCTGAGAGAGCTGTGAGAGCTGTGAGAGCTGTGTGAGCTGTGAGAGCTGTGACCTGCACCGTCTGCCTTTTTAATGGTTAATGTGCTGTGTTTATGTCAACAGCTCGGAACGTATGATATAAATAAACATTAATTCAATTTCAAAATGCTGAAAGAAAACAATAACTGGACTGCACCATAAAAAAATTATTAATTTTGGTGCATGTTCAAGTTTCCTTGACATCTTGATATTGGCAGCTGGATTTAAGCTTGAGGGTTTCGTGATTGTTTGTGCGAGCAGTTTGACGTTTGTGTTGTGGATGCCTAACAGTGAATCACTTGTGGAACGCATAGCTGGCAACTGATGAATGGTCAGGCCCGAGGGAGCAGCTCCAGAGAAGCTGCCATTGTTGTCCTCCATCGGTTCCTGATTCTGAGGCCACTTGTAACTTGTGTAAGATAACATTTATACTTACTTCCCAAATTACTCAAAAATTTTTACCCATTTGTTGAGCTGCAAATTTCACAAGATCATCATTCTTGAAGGATATTATTGTAAACCTTGTCTTGAGGTCTAACAGTATCTGAATGCACTGTAATGCGTTATACTGTTCTATAATGCAGTACCACTCTTTTCACACATATTTTTTCAAGTGTCTGCTAAAATGAACGTAGTGTCGTGGTGGAGCTGTTAGTGTGGTGGAGCTGTTTGTTAGTGTGGTGGGGCTGTTAGTGTGGTGGACCTGCTACAAAGCTAATCAAATGTCTTGCAATCTTTGTTTTTCTGAACCTTTACTAGATGTATTTAAAAATATGCCCTGTTTATATGAAGTACTTTAAAAAGTGAGTAGCCTGGTGGCTTAATGGTTAGGATGACAAGGTGGGATGCAGAAGTGTCTCAGCTTACATCCCACCCCAGTCAGCAGCTGAGTCCCTGAGCCAGACACCCTGTGATACTAGGCATGTTAGCTGACTCTCTCTTATGAACATATCACCAAAGAATCTCAATGATTTTAGTACAACATGAACTCATCTCAGTTCATATTTTTGCACTGAACAATGCATGACAATGTGTGAGAAGTTCACACTGACAGTCATCATGGACAGGCTGCATGAAGTTATCACATACATTGTTTGATAAAAACGAATTGACATATATATGTCCAGAAAACATATCCTGTTTGAGAAGGGTTTAACTTGCTTCTTTACCTTGCAGTGGCCAGTATATGCCTGTATATAATACAAATATGTTTTATTTGCATTTTAAAATGAAATACTGCAAAATGTATGCATACTGTTGTCATTTTCACCTTCATTGTTACATTCCATCACGTTGAGCAAAAAATTTTAATATTAAAGGATTATATATTAAATATTATATATGAATATCATGTATGAAATATATTAATGCTATATATTAAATATATATTTAAAATTAAAGAATATTTATTAAGGATTTTAATTAACAAATTTGTACAGTGAAGCATGTTGCTGCTTCTCAGTAGCTTTAGTGCCTCTCTGGGGGTTGGTGTCCTGTAAGGTGGAGAGAGCAGCACCACCAGTGTGGACAAGTGCATCTCTTCCTAACTGTTCTCCAGGCTTTGCTGGGGCCTCTCTCGGCCCACTTTCCCAAATGCTTGCAGCCCTTCACCCCTTGTTCTCTTACCCACTAGAAGGACACTGTGAACTGGGCGCACATTCCACAGGTCTGCTGCAGAGAGGGAAAACACAACCCTGTGTAGTGAGTCAGGGTGCAGTGGGGTTTCTACAGGCACCTGGCCATGACAGCACGGGCACAACTGCACCCCACAACCTGAGTAGGGAAGTGTGTGTGTGTGTGTGTGTGTGTGTGTGTGTGTGTGTGTGTGTGTGTGTGTGTGTGTGTGGTGGGTGTGTGCGCGTGAGTATGACTGTGTGTGCATAAAGGGAGTTTGTCTGCCAGCAGGCTGGATTTACCCACACAAACACAAAATCCCAATTTCTCTAAAGCAGATTCATTTGGTGTGATCATGCAGACGTTTATTGTTAATGGTTTATTAATTACATCAAGATTTTCAAATTATTCATTTTTTATTCATTTTATGTCACAGTCAATAAAAAAGCATAATGTACTTCTTCAAGTACAGTCAATAATAATCTGTGTGTTTAGTAGGAGAGTGGAGGGCGGAGAGTGACATGTGAGTGAAATCATGTGTATATCGTCACTGTCTGTGTAAGTTATTACTGATGGACACAAGTCTGTCCTTCTGTGACTATAACAGTTTGTAAACATCGGAATAGCAAGCAGAGGTCAGTAACAGACTACTGTAAACCTACTTTATGGGAGATAAGTGTAAAGGCAGGTCACAGGCAGATGCTTGTACACCCAGACAAGTACCTTCATTGACTCTTTTAAACTCACCTCAGTGACAGCAATGTGGAGATCTAACTCTCTGACAGAGCTTCAGTGTCCAGGCACATTTATTAGTATCGTTCTTAATCATTGTGTGACTGTGGGATTTGTTTCAGTAATTTGCTAAATTATGTTGGTGGGCACGGAAGATCCAGAAAGAAAATTATAAACTTATTTAATCACGCTGTTTTCTTCTTGTCTGTTTGCTAGATAAAAGACCTATTTACTGTGCTATGGATCAGCAGATGACATCAGTTGACAGCTGGGGTACTTTAAAAGCCTAAGAAGTTAGCATGGTAATATTTTTATGTGTTTTTGATTTAACAGGGAAAACTTTACAATGTGCGGTTTTCCCAGCTGAATGCTTGCTGTATGACCTCATGCCCCTGTATATGACAGCGCATCCATTTTGTGCAAGCTGACCACATACATATGTTACTGTACACTTAAGCATTTCGTTTTATACCATTTCTCAATCATTATTTAATTAAATACTTTTTGAAGCTGTTTATACATCAAATAGGAAAACACTTTTCCATTGTTTTACTGTTTCTCAATCTTGTATAAACACAAACTATAAAAAATTACCATACAGAATGACATTGGGTGGAAATTTTCTGTTCCGGTAACTTAAAATCTCAGTAAAAGCAGAAACACAGTGAAGTACAATAACATTTGTGTTTACCTAAAGAGGACTTGTTTTCCCTTGAGCATTGGTGTGGGACGTAACTCAGTCCACTGTGGGAGAAGCCCCTGTTTATCAGGACAAGTTTGATGAGATCAGTAAGTAATCAACTTAGACCATGAACTTTGACCATCAGCTCAGTGGGATAATCCCCTTGTCTGGTAATTTTCTGTAGGCTGTGACACATTGGTTTGAATGCCTGTTACATAGGTGCTGTAACCCAGGGAAATACACTGTCTGGCCAGAAAAAGTCACGTGTGCCTCTGGAGGCAGTGTTATTAGCTGGTGTTGCTTCAGATGGTCTGGTCTATGCTCGGTAATGTTATGTGGCAATAAAATAAAGCCAGCCAAGTGTCTGAGTCTACTGAATGGCCAGGTTCTCCCATCAGTGGATGTTTTCTTTCCTGACGATACAGGTGTATTCCATGCAGACAATGCCAAGATTCATTGGGCTAAAATTGTGTAACAGAGGTTCGAGAGCATGAGGAATCACTTACGCATGTGACCTGGCCACCGCAGAGTCCTGACCTTAACCTGCTTGGACTTATTTAGGATGTGTTGGAGAAAACTTTAGAGAGTCGTTCAACTCGCTTGTCATCACTACAAGATCTTGGTGAAAAATGAATGCAGATGTGGATGAAAATAAAATGAGATCCTGCATAAGGTTGTCAAAACAAAGCAACAACAAATGAGCATCGTAATCAGAGCTAAAGGTGGTCCAACGAAATATTAATGTGAGACTTTTATTTTGGCAAGGCGGCATATATTTAATGCACTTGGATTGGGTGACTCTAAGAAAGGAAATATAGGGGATATATATCAAAGTCTGCTACAGCAGAAACCTCCATTTGTCAGGGTAACATGCTGATTAGTTCACTGGGGGCCTTGGATCTTTCTCTTGTACTAATCCTGTGGACAGGTAGGATATGGTAGTGTAGATTTAAACCCCAGCAGAGCTGCCTAGTTACACACTGGTTGAATTCTGCAGAGTAAATTATTGTGTCTATATGGGTCCAGTTTTTTACCTCCAAATAAATGAAAGGATGCCGTGAGATAGTAGAACTATCAGGAAAAAATTCACAGAAGAGATGAACATGTCCCTGCATCTGTATGTTTACACATGCTATATATGGAGTGTGTAAGACTGAGTGCTTTTCTATATATTTCTGTATGTGACTCTGTGTCCATGTGGATCCCTGCCAACCATTTTCCATACCGCTTCTCCAGTGCAGGGTTGCGGGTCCATATGCATCAGTGTTAATATATTACATTTACAGATCTACCAACATGCCTGTCTGGTATGTGTTTCAGTGTATGAATATTTGTGCAGATAAACACGTGAGTGTCTGTGTTAATATGAGCTTCTGACTGTTTAACTGTGTGAAGGTCTGTTGCTCTACATGTGTGTGAGGTGTGTGCAGATGTATGTTGGTGCCTGTGTGTTTGTATGCATGTCTGTCTTCACAAGTGGCGTGTGTGTAGATCTCCAGCAGCAGAGACAGACTGCCTCATTAGTGAATCACAGTCTCAGTAATAAGTATAAATCCCCTTTCCTGTACAGGCCTGCCTGCCTTTAACTCACCTTTTTGTCCTTCAAGACGGTATTTATGATTATAAATGCAAATGTTTCCACTTCTGTTCGTTCTTGCGCATTTTCCATTGCATGCACTGACTTACGAAGCAGAGGACACGCAGAGGAAAGGCCCTCGTTGCACACAGCATAAATGAGAACTTATACCTTTACTCTTGCTCTTAATTGTAAACTCCACAGCTGTGGCTGCCTCACTGGGGACCCTGAGCATCCACTCTACTGAAGGGACTAAGGCTGCTGTTCCACCAGCGTGTTTCCCAGTTTTCCTGCCGACAATGTGAACCGCTCTGCATGTTTCCACTGAGAAACAACTGAGAACCATGCTGCAAAATTGGTTCCCAACCAGTCCCTAAACTCTGCTGGTCTGAAACCAGGAAACCATGACATAAATTGCCGAGAGGCAGGGCAAACCACACAAACTATTCTACATTAGCAAATCAAAGCCAGTCTTTAAAAATATTTAAAAAATTTTAACATAGATGTCATAAAAAATTACTTTAAGAGTTGTATTGTGGTTAGCATGCACATAGATCTGTAAATCTTGTCAATTTTACAGTTAAATGGAAGGGGAAATGAACCCATTTGTTTAAATGCCTTTCCACTGGAAAATAAGTTTGCTATATAAATGTTTATGTTGTCGTCTATGGCAATGTTTTTAAACTGTGTACAGACGCTGAATGAGTTGTGCTTGGATATGAAAATATATTTTGACAGCTATGAGTTATGCAGTACAGAGGATGCAGGCCTCTGTGTTTGTTTTGTGTTGCTACTGGAGCAGGTCAGCCAAGTGGTTACTAGGTCATCAACTCAAAAGGAGGTAAGACACGGTGGAAACACCAGCCAGTTTGCAGTCATTCAAATTCCAGCACTGGCGAGTACAAGTCAGCTGCATTTATATAATCACCAACTCTGTATTTCAAGTGAGGTACTTTGCTCAATATTTCTATAGCAGGACTTTGTTCAGAACAGGAAATTGTGAAGTTACAACTATATATCCTTACCATCTTTGCTATTTTCTGTCTTAATTAATCAGAGCACACTGTTTTAGGTGAAAATGAACCTAAGTACACAGGCTTTGTAAGTCTCTGGGGTTCTGATAGTGACTGATGAATTACGTCGGAGTTTATAAACATGGCCCACTAGCTTCTATGAGAATAGCTCATGCAGTATTTTCTGTGCAGGGCTGTAGATGTGTATTGTCCATATTGTAAATGTGAGTCTACTTGTCCATTAGCAGAGCACTTAAAACTACACATGGGCTCATTCAGGGTAGAGGTGTTGGTTTGGAGCAGAAGAGTCGGAAGGAAAATAGAGGAACTTGTTACAGTTGGCAAACAAGTGAGGTGTTGAAAATAGTGGGAAATATCTGTAGGCTGCCGTTAAAGACAGTCATTATTTCAGGGTTTAATAAGGACTTCCACACAAAAGCACATCTGAAAGTACAGTGTGTATGTGAAAGTCTTGAAAAAGAATTGAATCCTTTTGTTATTTTACATAGTTCTCATGTATGTCTGTAGGTAGTTAGTCAGGGAAGAATAATTTTTATGTTGTTTTGTTTTGTTTTGTGTTGGTGGAGGTAATTAAATGTTGCAGTGGGAGGAGCTAGTGGTGTGGGTTTTGTTTGGGTTTTGTTTGTGGTTTTAGAGTACCTTATCCCTGAAGCACTGATGCAAAGACCCCTAAACTAATTGTGTGTGTAGCTGAAATATAGTTTGTTGTGTCCCTCTTCTGTATTACAAACTTTTAATGCTTTGTTTCATGTCAAACTTCTTAACTGGCATGTAACGGCACCTTAAAACTGATTTGGAAATACAGCAGGTGCTGAGTTTGATAAAATAGCTGGGCCTGCCAGGTGCTTTGAGAACCTGTGTCTCAGTGCCTGCACCCACACTAACATTAAAGGCAGACTACAGGAGGTGCACCAAAGCAGAGGTGGTGAGGTAGGAAGTGCTGGGCAGCTGTGGTACTTGAAGGACAGAAGAGGGCAAGTGGTGACCAAAGCCTTTTGCAGGCCCAACTGACTCACCATAACTTGAACATTTTAAGAAATATTTTGGGATACAGAGCTGTGGCTTTCTGGTGGCGTGTTCGATGTCCCTGTAGCATTTTGGTGAAATTTCACAATACTGCATCCAAACTTCCTTATCTAAATTCTTGCAGCCTGTCAACATTTCATGTGAGCACATATACTACTCTTGTAATAAAATTCACTAAATATACACGTGTTCATCGAAAACCACGGAAATCCAGCAATGTCCCTGAGAGCAGTTACTAATGATGGTGTCTAAAAATGATGGCACTAAAGAGAAAACGATCAGTGTTTTCACTGGGCAGAGTTCAAAGGCTTACATGTCTGCCAGAGCAGAGCATCTGCGTTTGAGCAGACTGCCTTGGGGGACATTTGGACAGGACACACATCTGCTGTGTGTTGAGTAAATGCCAGAGAAAAATCTGAACCCTAAAGCTAAATATAGGAGGCTGTGGAGGGGGTCATTCCTGGAAGAGGGGCACACACCTCAGTGGATAAGCATATGAACAGAAGACAGGATCATGAAAGGCAAAACTATTATCTGTTACCACACCAAAGCACATTAAAGCAGGTTGTTAGACAGACTTTTCTTTATTTCATGGAAAGAGAATTGTGAAATGAAAAGATGCTTTAAGTGGGATATTTCTAAAGGATTATGGGATGGTTTGTAGGCTAATTAGCCTTTGCAGTGGTCATGGAAGTTGATGCATAATTATTGCTTAAGATGTGGTGGTGAGGTGTTGCTCTTACAGACATCAAAAATCATCTCAGTCAACATGGCATTAAGAAAACAGAGAACTCAATTGAAAAAGTGTGTATGATCACAACACACACCTAACTGTTTCAGGTAATTAGTGACACAGAGGATTAATGAGATCATGAATTGCTAGTCATGTGGTTTGATTAAATTTTCAGACAGATAATGAGAGAAATGTTGTCATAGTGATGCTTTGCTTTTCATTGCCAAAGCTGTTGTACCATCAATCTTTGTTTGTATAAGGATACCAGATGCACATGGAGACCCTGAGTGTTTCATTTGTAAATAATGCCCTGGCTCTCTGTGTGTATATAGTGGTTATTCTAAACATTCTGTATTCAGAGCTCTCTGTAGTTCTCACCAATAAACAGAATTTCACTTTTGTACATATTCTACATATGCTATTCAAGGAATGGAGAGAATTATTCTGACAAAATAAATAAATAAATATAATTCCAAAATCAGCAGAAAAACAAATCAAAATATCAACCTGTACAGCACCATATTTTCACATAGGGAGTTGTTTGGTCTGGTGGTTCAATGGGTAGGGCAGCAGGCTGCTAGGTAAATGTCTCTATGTGCAAATCCCAGCCCTGTCATCAGGTGTGTCCCTAAGCTCCCCAGATGTTGAAAGGGGCTGCTTGTTTTAACCCATGGGGATGGGTTAAACACAGAGAACAAACTCCTCATATGCATCCCATATCCTTGGCTACAGAACCTGTTCCATTTTGGTATCACATTTGTTTGTCATGAATTCCTTCTGAACAAATGAATGGGTACAAATTCCCAAAGATACAATCCAAAATCTTGCGGAAAGCCTTCCTAGAAGACTGGAGACTGTTATATCATGAAGGGGGGGGGGGTACTTCATTTAAATTCCCATTCCCACTAATTCTGAATGTCAATGTGATGTCCGTTCATATGCCAAGCGTAGGAGTGTGTCTCTGTAGGCTTGCAAGATCACTTGGTCTTGGTACATCTGTGACTCTTACATCCTGCTCAGATGATACCCAGACACCACATAATCTAGGGGCTGTATGTACAGTATATGTACTTTATTGCATTCATTATAGCATGTGTATATGTACACTGTGTTCTGTGAAAGCTGTCAGTGGTAAAAGTGCTGAGGGGTTGAAACTGAATGCACAAGAATGAGAACCGGCATGTGTCATTAGTAATTATTTCATGCATAAATAAGGCATATTCATGGCTGCTAAGAAGACCATCTATCAGTGCTTCTGCCCAGCCACATCTGAGAAAAAAGTGGCCTGAAGTGTTTTAGAGATTCTGAAACGGTTGGCTGCATTACACTGGGGTTAAGCAGTGCGTGCTTCCACGTTAGTGGCCATTATGAGTCTACTGCTTACGCCTGAGGCAGCCATTCTGAGACATGCAATCTGGACAAGGTGCAAAACAACTGATAAACACAACTCCTCATTGACAGCCCGTATCATTAAAAAAATGAACAGGTCTGCTTTTCTTCAATGTCCAGCCAGGCTTCACTTCAGCAGACCTAGATTCTGCACAACTGTACTGGTTTTAAATCTTTGGTATGCTAACAATCTTATATAAATTCTGACCAAAATAGCACTTCCTCTCAGCATATCTTAAATAGAAATGAGTTTTTTTCATGACTGAAATATATTACAGTTCAGGAATGTAAATTTCTCTGTTAAGTTTGGTTACACAATAGTTATTGTTAGACTACATATTTTTTATTATGTAATAGAAAGGGTTCCTATCTAAAGCCCTTTTCATTTCACTGTGACTGGACTGCGTTGGTCTGACATGTAGAGATAGGAGGGAAAAGTAGACTTTTATGTGGAGGGCACAAGGCTTACCAACCCACAGGCATTAAATATAAAGAATGAACAGCTCGTTCATATTTTCCATTGATTTTGTTGGATTTTCCTCTGGGCCTAGACTGAGCGAAGCTGTGTTTCGAATTTACTTTAGGAGCAGAGCAAAAACTGCTTCCTAGAAAGAGATTTGTTTGTCCTTACACCACATTTACCTTTCTGGGAAGCAAACTGAACGTACAGCAGGCAGGTTGTATAAAGTTAACAAACAACAATTTTTGTGTGAAAATTGCACAGACATTTGAAAAAATTTAATTTACAATTTCACAGAAAACACATCAGCACGTGATGATGGCTGTGGCATTCTAAAGACCACGTTAACCTTTAATATTCCCAGAATGCTCCGTCGACCCTCTCGCATTCTATCGCTTCTGTTATCCCCTGCTTTTTCTGCTGGCTTTTCTACGTTCTCTAACATCCTTGACTCTTCTATGCCCTTTCATATCTTAATCACATCCTCTGTTCAAATGCCCCTTGCAAACCAAAATGTTTTGTTCATCTTATAAACATTCATACATTAAATCTGCCTTTTGGTGTAGAACATATACACTAGGCCAAAGTTCAAGTTAAGTCACTATTTATCACATACATGGTGAATGGTGCCACCCTGTATTGAAATGCTTATGACAAAGTATGAGTAGGCTTCAGCAAACATTACAAAGTGACACATTTCACACGTGCTGTGTTGTGGTGACCTTGTAATTATGGGCTTTTTAACATTCTGAAATAAATAAGACATAAAAACTGTTCCTAAGCCTGGTTGTCCGTGACTGGACACTATGATAACCTCTTCTAGGCAGTAGGATTTGAAGCAGGCCATGTGCCAGGTGTGAATTGTCTTTAATGATTTTATGAGCTTTCCTGACACAGTGTGTATGGTGAATCTCCAGTAAGGATGGAAGCACGTCGTGTGATGTTCTCTGCAGTTCCCATAATTCTCTGCAGTGCTTTTACAGTGTAATTGCCATAGTAAGGATGCTGTTTATTGTGTGTTTATAGAAGTTGGTGAGGATTTTGGAAGCCAAGTCATACTTCTTTAGCTTGCATGGAAAATATAGTCTTTGGCATGCTAATCAGGCAGTTGCATCTGCGTGATGACACTGTGAGAGGTCATGTGTGATAGCAGTATTATTTTACTGTCTCCATAACAGTTCCTCTGATGTATATGGGGACATATAAGCCCCTCGGTGACTTCTGAAAGTTTACAATCGGCTCCTTCGTTTCATTGAAATTTTACTGAGACGGAGGTTGTTGACCTCAACCTGTGACAGTGTACAGACCTTCTCCCTGTAGGACCCTTTGTCACTGTCAGTGATGAGGCCCACGATGGTTATATCTTTATAGCAAATTTTATGATCACATTACAGCTGTGTGTGGGACTCTTAACATTGCAGTCATATGTGGCCAAATAGTACAGGAGGGGGCAGGGTACATAGCCCAGGAGAGCCCCGATGTTAGAAATCACTGTATGTGAGATGGTGTTGCCCATTTTCACTAACTGAGGTCTGTCCAGTATCCTTGTGCACAAATTGTGGCTCAGCTCCAGAGAGAAGTTTACAGATGGGTTTGGCAGGAATTATAGAAGTAAATGCCAGGCTGTAATCTATAAACAGCATCCTTATGTAGCTATTGCGCCTGTTCAGGAGCAAGAGTGCCATGTACACTGCCATGGCAACAGTGTCATCTGTGGAATGGATGGGGTGGTTAGCAAATCGAACCAGGTCCACGGCAGCAGGAAGGAGAGAGCAGATGTGTTTTTTGACTGTATTCTCAAAGTACTTCATGACCAAATCTCACACATGTGTACCATAATTGATTACAGATGTATTATGGGTGCTGTAGGAACTGCAGACTCAGCCACCTTCAGACATCTAACAACAAAAAATAACTGGTAGCAGTGGAAAGGGTAAACAGTGCAAAATATAGCCACAACAAAAGAGAAAACTGAGTGACAAACAATATAAAACAAGAGGAAAATATTAAGCCATAGAGAGACTGTGAGATTTCCAATAAAATGGTAGCGACACTCAAATGTGCCTCGCTACTATATCGATGGTTTACAGGCCAGAGGAATGACCTGGGATGGAGGCCAGAGCATACTCAAATGACGGAGGGACAAAGCCAGGCCATGGATCCTAATGGCGAAGTGTTGGCTGCGTGTCCAAAGCACAATGCCAGAAGAGGCCCTATGATGACACAGAGCAGAGATGGATTAGAGAAATAGATAAGTGTGAGACCGAAGCAGCAGCTGTCCTGGGGCGAGCGAGTGAACATGCTTGGTGGTTACAGATGGAGCCACGGTCCTAGAACTGGGACACACAACGTTAAGCATTTGACGTGGTTGTGCACTGAGTTCTCCCGGCTTGGGTCCCAATTCACGCATACATTGTAACAGCATTGGCTGCTCTAGGGAATAGTGCTCCCCAACAGAAATGCTAACATAAGGGACTGCAGAGCAGGAAGTGGCAGGTGAAGGTGAAGACATCCTCAGGGAATGGTGTTGGGGAACACATAAAACAACCGGACAAAAAGGAGTTTCAAGGAATTGATAAGCATGCTCATAGTGAACTAAATGGTTGATGGTTTATGAAGTCCTATGGGAAAGAAAGCTTCTGCTTATAATAGACTCTGTGAGGCTAGGTGCTGGTCTAGTGGACTTAGGGCATACCTGATTAGTTGACTCTCAATAAGATGGTCTGATTGAATCAGTCCTCAACATTACAGAGACGTCACACACAGAACAATAATGCAGGGACAGTGGGTGAAACAGATGGTCAGCATGCTACTGTTTTTACATATTTATTTTGTTTTATAACATTCTGTTATTTATTTAAACAGGAACATTTATTGGTACATTTTCAGTCATTTTAATCTGTATTTCTGTTTACCGTTTCAGTCGTAAACTTAAATATTTCCATACTTGGCAGCAGTGTCGTTGGCAGTATGTACAGCATTTATGCAAATTCTGACAAAACACACTTTGAACTGGAGAGAACTGAAGTGAAACAAAACAACAGAGGAAGAAGGAGGTTTGAAAACTGCAGGAAAGTCAACAGATCTGGTTCAAGAGCAAAGACACTAGACACGACGAGGATGGGGACATAAAATGGCTTTGCTTTATATAGGGAAAACAGACACCAGTACTGACGCTTATGAACATGTATAATTACATAGATCTACTTATCATACATCGTAACCACAACAAGTTTAAGGATGAAACAAGGAACAGATTCAGATGGAATTAAGGTTATCTCAAACTTTCCAATTACACTGCACACACACAATTATCCATCCATTATCTTAACCACTTATTCCTGGTGAGGGTCACAGGGAAGCCTGGAGCCCATCCCAGAGCACATAGGGCACAGCCCACCCACTATGGGTAATTTGGACTCACCAATGGACCTAACCCACCTGTCTTTGGACTGTGGGAGGAAACCAAAGCACCCAGAGAAAACCCACCAAGCACAGAGAGAACATGCAAACTCCACACACACACACACACACACACACACACACACACACACACACACAGACCTAAGGCAGGAATTGAACCCCAGGCCTGGAGGTACACGGTGACGGCACTAACCACCACGCCACCGTGCCACCACGACTCATAATTATAATAAATTGAAATAAACAGGCAAAGTGTGATGTCTATAGTAGCTACCCCATTACAAGGCCACACCCCTTCCTCCTCCATGTTTTTATCTTTTCTACATTTACTGTCTTGTCTAGTTTCCTTAGTATCTATGTCTATCACTGACCTTGTTCTCACCTTTGTTTTTCTTACTGATTGGCCCTGGGCTTGGTATCCTTTTGAGCTTCTATAACAGGGTTTATGCATCTACTGCAACGTATTGTAATGTTAATACATATTGACTGTTAGTCCTTGTGTACTTAGTCCTTGCAGTTTGCTCTTTTATTTAATGTAGTGCTTTTTGTGCTCTCTGATTTTGGTCCCAAGTATCCTGGTGTTTTCCCCTGCTAGTCTTCCTGCCTGTTCTTCCCCCAGTGGTTTTGCTCCTGTGTCTCTAGTTTAGTCTTTGTTTCTGTGTCTGGCATTTTCGGTTATTGTCTGTTTTGGATGGAGCCCCAGGCGTATCGACCTTTGGATTTGTACCCTGGACTTCATATTTTTGACTGTCCTTTTGGACATGTTTGCGATTAAAGTTCTGCAATCCAACCTGCCTCTCCATTTGTGTCTCTAGGGACCAAATTTGTTACACAAAGAGGTATTAGCTGTGACAAAATAGACACGAGCTGGAATAACTCAGAAACAGATGAAGAAAGTAGGACAGCATCAGGCAGATATTTTCACGGGATCACTGGGATTAAACTCCTGTCTGATCCAGCCCAGCCTTCATGGAAAATACGACAGGAAGATCTTCATCACATGAGTTGGGTTTCTTCGTCATAGAATGTCCTTTCACTTTATACGAGCCTAAAACAGGGATCATCTAAGACATCTTAACTAAGAGCCAGAACAGCTTGCCGCACTGCAATAACTGTACAATCCAATACAAGAGTATAATACACAGAGTTTTTGGTGATTTCTCTGTTTTGTTGCATTAGAAAAACAGTGTTCACTGGCATTTGCATTTCTGAAAACAAATGAAAATAGCAACAATGAGACCTTTGACTCTCAGTGGAATTTCAGAATTCATAACATGTCCCTGGCGGCACGGTGGCGTGGTGGTTAGCACTGTTGCCGCGCACCTCCGGGCCTGGGGTTCACTTCCCGCCTTGGGTCTGTGTGCGTGGAGTTTGCATGTTCTCCCTGTGCT
>JABJVR010048101.1:0-16963 GCA_025773905.1 Chitala chitala
TCACATCCTAAGCATACAACTACACAGTGGAAATGTGCAGCATGATATGAAATCAACAGAGCATTTGGTACCGAAGCCTGCAAAAAGCTGTGTGTTTTGACAAGCCTGTTGTCATGGCTGTGTAATTCTATTCTGTTGTATTCTATTTATTTTTATATGGCACCTTTTACAACAAGGTGCCTGAAAGCGCTTTACACCAGAAACTACAGATATTGAAGCAGAAACTGAAAGAATTAATACAAATGAAGCCAGACAATGATGGAGGAGAGGAACCAAAAATCTCCACAGTATGGAGAAAAAACCTCTGGGGGCCCAAGGTTGACTGGCTGCCCAGCTCCTCCTGGGCATGCGAACATTACAGAATAAACTGGTACTTATTGAGACTTTGATTGTCACTAGTAATATGGTTTAAATAACACAATTTAGTCCTCCTTTGCTCCTGGTGTTGAAGCCGCTCTCAATGGCCTTTGGTGTCCCTCAGCGAAGCTTCATTCAAGGGGGTACATACATGATATATCAAAAGATCATGACCACAAAGTGTGAGATACATATTATTTATCTGACAGAATTCACTGGTTTGTATAAAAGCTTATTTACTTATTTTTCATGTTATTTACCTCACTCAAGGTTAAAGAAAGCAAAAACTAAGAAAATTTTGCCCATTACGTCACCTGGCACACATGATTCTGGAACAGTTTTCTTGGAACTTGCTTCGGCATCAGTGTGGTGACACACACGTGAAAAATCAGATTGTGAAATGTGACCTGTCTATTACTGACTGTATTTATTGAAGAGTAAAATACGACTTATATTGTTAGGGAGACTGTTCGGTTTCATAACCATAAGCACGTCAAAAATAATATTAATCACATGACAGCATAGCATGGTATAGGGAATATGGTGTACAGTCCATCACATGACAGCATAGCATGGTATAGGAGAATATGGTGTACAATTCCTCACATGACAGCATAGCATGGTATAGGAGAATATGGTGTACAATCCATCACATGACAGCATAGCATGGTATAGGAGAATATGGTGTACAGTCCCTCACATGACAGTATAGCATGGTATAGGGAATATGGTGTACAATAGACAGAAGCATCAAAGAGCAGAATGGAACATATGGAAAAGCACATAAGGTCATGGGACATGTAACCCAGCAATAAACAATACAGAACATATGACAGCACATGTGACATAGGGCATAAGGTCACGGGACTTGTGATATAGCAGGGAACAGTACAGGAAAACATGATACAGCATGGAACAATTAAAAAACTCTGGGTCTGATCACCTGTGGAAATTACCAGCTGTGTGCCTAATTAGATAAGGCAGCATAACTGGCAGGTTTTACTCACATAATGCTTTTATGATTTTGCAATGATGTGGTTACTCTATACTGTGGCGCATTTAGAAATGGAGATAGAGAGAGATGGTGTCTCAGCAGGTTGTATGTCAGAGGTCTGCCACAATGGCAGAATAAAGACTGAACAGCAGGGTTTAATCAAACAAAGGACATTATTACAGAAAAACCAACCAGATCAAAACAGGAAAATCCTCTTTAAGGACAGAAAAATAAATTAAACCTAGAGCCAATAGTAATACATAAACACAGAAAACTCCCAGAAGCCTCTTCTCAGAAAGCACGCCTTCATTCTCCTGAGCTGTCTGAGCAGTGCTATTTAAACCCTAATGAGGTCATCCGGAAGGTTCAACTGGATTTCATTACATGGAGCTTTTGCATGTAGGGAGCTAGTTATCAAGATACACAGACACACAAAAGCACAGTCATCATTTATCATTTTTACATTGGGCTGCTTGTAATGTCATGTGTAGACATTTACAACCACAAAGTATAAATTCATTTCACACACATGGGAGCTCTTTCACATACAGGAATATGCAGGACCTCTTCATTTAAAATCATTCCACAATTTTACTATAAGAATATAAAAGCAACATATAAAAGCAACATGAATTCTGTTAACAATGAAAACATTTTCAAAAAAAAAGTGATTTTGCCCTGCAGTGGGCACCCCCCACACACACACAGTTTGAATATTTATGAAAATATTTCTTTTACAGAAGCAGTGTTATTATTTGTTTTTGCAAAGCATTTTAACCTTAAAAACATAAAATTTTATAAATGTACCTATTACAATATTTCAGTAGCAAAAATTAAGCCTGATAAAAGACTGCTTAGTTAAAATACTTTCAGTGATATGCAACCAACTTTAGTACACATATGCTGACTAAACTGCATATTTAAAGGACTTCTGCTTTGATCTCAGTAGTAGTACAAAAATGCTCAGGACTAAAGTTGGACACCAGCTGATACAGTACTTTCTAGGGGATCAACCCTCATTGTTAAAGTGTTCTCATAAATGAGCAGTGGGTGGCTGATTGTAGAAATATGTGTGTTGGTCTTTGATTGGTGCGGTTTGGTTGTTCAAATAATCAATTGAAGAATTACAGGTGTGGCTGGGTGGGGAAAAACAGTGTTCCTAATTAGTTTCTTTGTAACAAACAATCATACAGTACTGGTCAAAAGTCTTAGAATACCACTATTTTTCCAGTTTTTATTGAAATTTACACAATGTCTCAATGTACTCTGAAAAGCATAGAACAAATAAACAACGGGACATCCAAACAGCCGAACACACTTGTGACATTCTTTCTACAATGAAAATCAAATACTATTCAGAAAGTTTTTCTAACACTGTTGCAGACGTTCCTATAAATGTATTGCACTTGTAGGTTGCTTTGTTTTCACCTTTCTGTCCAGTTCATCCCAAACCAGCTTGATGGGGTTTAAGTTTGGAGACTGTGCTGGCCATTCTATGGTTTGAAGCCTAGCATCTTGTTCTTTTCTTCAAAGGTAATTCTGAGATAGTGTGGAGGTATGTTTAGGGTCATTATCTTGATGTATGATGAAATGCTGTGGTAGTAGATTTGATTCAGGGTGTCGCTGTGCAAGTCAGCAACTCTGGATCCAGAAAAAGAGCCCTAGACCATCACACTTCCTCCTTCATGTTTGACAGTTAGTGTTACACACCGATGAATCATCCTTTTGCTGCCTACTCTACAGCATACAAAAACCAAAGATCTCAAATTTTGATTCATCGATCCATAAGACCTTCTTCCAGTCTTCAGTAGCCCATTAGCAATGCTTCATGGCCCAGGCAAGCCTGTTTTTTTTATTTTACCATTTTACAAATGGCTTTCTTACTGCCACTCGACCTGTCAAACCTGCAGCTCGAAGTCTTCACAATTGAAACTACTTACTCTGACCAGTGTCAGGCCATGCTTGAAGCTGTAGTCCTGTGAGTCACCCGTCGCACAAGCTGTTGACTCTCAGAAATTTGTCTTCTGATGTTGTTATGGCTTTGAGTCTGCCAAACCTCTTCCTGTTAAAGTTTACTCCAGTTTCCAAGTGCCTTTTGATGGTGTCCTCACTGACTCCTTGGCTTTCTTTGCAATTTCTGTGAAGAAAAGACCTGCACTTTTAAAGATTTTATTAGTCTGCCTTTTTTCCTTTGTTAATTGCCTTTTTCTTGCAATTTTGACAACAATATATGACTTCCTTCAGTACAATACTTTCCAAATACTGCTTAAGAGGGTGTAGTAACACAGTTTGTTCCAACACTGCTTTGACAGTTTACCGCTTACCTTTCTACCATTTCAGGTTATTCACTGGATTTTAACTACTTACATTTCAATAAAAACTGGAAAATTTGGGGTTTTCTAAAACTTTTACATTTTACTTTTACATTTTATTTATTTAGCAGACGCCTTTGTCCAAAGCGACTTACAAGGATAATAGTACACATACATGTCACAAACGAGGTCAATCAATATTAGAGAATCTACTAACAATAAGTGCTGTCCTAATATCACAGTACACCCGATTAAATCTGGCAATTGTCACACAAGTAGAGCATAAGCTACACAAAATTACAACTAGATACACACTTTAAATCAAGTGGCCAACTTTGGAGTTACAACATACTAAGTAACATGATGGGAAGAGTTCATGTTTAATTACTAAAGTGCTCCCTGAAGAGATGTGTCTTCATTTGCTTGCGGAATGTGGATAGGGATGATGAAGTCCTCAAAGCAAGCGGAGGTTTGTTCCACCATGTAGGCGCCAGAGAGAAAACTTTTGATCGGTACTGTATATATATATAAAACCCCTATTCCAAAAAAGTTGGGGTATTTTGAAAAATGTAAATAAAAATAAAACGCAATGATTTACAAATTGTTCTAGACATATATTCAATAGAATACAGCACAGAGACAACATATTAAGTTGAAATTTATCAGTTGTATTCCATTTTGTAACTAAATGATTATATTAAGATTATATTAGATTATAATAAATGTATTTGATGGGTGGTGTGGTGGTTAGTACTGTGGCCTTGCACTTCTGGGCTAGGGAATCAAGCCTAGCCTCAGCTTTGTGGGCATGGAGTTGGCATGGTATCCTCGTGCTTGGTGGGTTTTCTCTGGGTTCTCCGGTTTCTGTCCACAGGCATGTTGATTAGGTTTATTGGGATTTGAATATTGTGTGTGCCCTGTGGTGGGTTGGGACCCCTGAGCTTTCTGGGATGGGCTTCAGGCTTCCTGCAACCCTGAATTGGATAAGGCAGTATAGTGAGTAATGGCTGGAACACATCTCAGAAAAGCTGGGAAATGGGCATGTTCACCACTGTGTTATACCACCTCTTCTTGATGCTTGAGTGTAATATCAAGCAAGAATGGAAAAACTTCAACAACTGGTGTCTTCTGCTTGATGTATGTCTGAAGCAGTCCTAAGTCTCCACTGTCATATGTTGCACTTCACAATATGCCATACATTTTCAAAAAGGGGACAGGTCTGGATTGCAGGGAGGCCAGTTAAATGCCTTTACTCTTTTACTATGAAGCCAGCCTGTTGGAACATGTAGAATGTGGCTTAGCATTGTTCTGCTGGAATAAACAGTGATGTCCCAGAAAGAGATGTCATCTGGATCAATGCATTATGTTATTTACATTTTATAAAATGTCCCAACATTTTTGGAATAGGGTGGTATATATGTTATAGAGGGCAAATCTGCAGTCACTTTCTCATTGGAAAAGGAAAAAGGAGGCAAAGTCCTCCACTATAGAGGTTGGAAGAGGGGGGTTGAGAAAGTAGAGAAGGTGCAGAAAGCAAGAGAAAGCGTTTTCGCATGTCAGAGTTAATCTTGTCCCGGTAGAAGGACATTTATATGCAGAGACATAAACACAGAAGGAAGAAAGTATCGATACTTCACAATCTCATGTTTTTTGCCATCTTCTTTCACCAGCACAGAGGCCAATCCCATCTTTGTGCAGGACATCCGATAGCAAAGGGCATGATGAAGTCGACATTATGTCTTCCCCCATGACACCTGTGCAGCTCCGTTTGTAGATTCACGATTTCAATCTTGTGAAAAATATTTGTAATAATTACATTGACTATTACTGATCAACCCTCATTTGTAGCATACTGTAATATGTACGTGACGTGGAGGTTGGTCCATATCATGAGTACGATTTTCTTTCTAGTATCCTTTAGAGGGCAGCAGCTGTTCTTTTGTGTTAGTTGCTATTGGGATCATTTTTAGTCTGAATGTTGGGACTTTTTTCTGTGACTAAGTTGGTTGCAACTGGCATCAATATTATGTACTAGTTTATTGTGAAGCTGTGTTCTAACTATGCGACTTTTTCCAGAAAGTACTGTATGCTTTGTTGGTTGCACATGACATAGTAATACACAATTTATACATTATACAAAAAAAGATTGTTACTGTATACTTATGGCTAATATTTTTTACCCACCTGCTATGTCCAAATTTAGATATTTTGACCAAAGAAGAAAGAAAATATATGTAAACTTGCAGCAAAGTTTTACAAACTCTTTTCTTTGATTTATTCATCTGACAACCAGTTGGACCATTTGCGTGTCGCCTTTCTCCGTCGCAGGAGAACTGCTTTCCTCTGTGCCCTTGCATCATGTTGTGTTTTGACCATTACCAAACAATGTCATTGTTATAATCAAAAATATACCATTTCAGATTTTTTTGAGACTTTCATCATGTCTTCGACATGCTTGGGTTTGGTGTGTGTCTCAGCGTAAGCTCAGTCTGTGTAAAAATGTTTTAAAATTTTTTCATACAACAGATGGCCAAAAAGAATTTTTACAGGCTCATAGCTGGGAAGTTATACTTTTATAATCTCTTTTACAAGGCCCATTGCACTTAGGCCTTGTGCATAAATGAAGCCCTTACTAGCTTCATGCTGAAACATTTATTTTTCAAGGCCTACATCACATGTTTGGGACATGTTTCTCAAAACAACCTGTATATAAACTTTCATTTAACTGCTGTAAAACAGAACTTCCAGTCAGAACAGAGCAAGTGCAGTTGTTTTGCTTGTCTTTGCCCTCCTTGGCATCCTTCTTGGGTTTTCTTGAGATCCACAGATCCTCCATAACCACACAGTGCATTTTGCTGGTGCCATTCCTTACAAAGCATTTCCCCAAAAAACAAAGCACTCAATGTGTGTGATGAAACCGGACACTTTGTATTGTGAAAGCTAAGTTCCTGAGATTTTTCTCCACCCCCTTCTTCACTCCTTTTCTCGCATTCTGCTTTCAATGCAGCCTCCAAAACTGTTTACTTTTCAGCTGGAGCCAAGCTCGTTAAGAGACCCGATTTTGAGATTCTGCCACAAATTATATAGCAAGAGAGAACCACCTGATAAATGCATGTATGTGTACACAGGTTTCATTGTGTCTTTTCCCCAAGACACGCTGACTCCTACAGGAGGAATGACGCCTTACGTTCTTTGGCTTCCAGTTTCTCCAACAGAGAACCTTCTCTGTCCTTTCATTTCTGTGATTGCTGATACTTCATGCTTTTTTTCCTCCTCAGCTTGTGTACAGCTCCAGAGGTTGGTTCAACGTGACCAGGAGTCAAGATGTCAAGGCTACAATGTTTTCTTACAATTTTGAGCTAAAATTTTATCAGATGTGATAACCTAGGAAGTATACCAAACCAACTGCTAGTACAAATGTAATAAATCTGGTTTACAGATTTATTAACAATTAAACAATTGCACTTTAACAATTAGTGCAATTACAAAAATGTCAAAAATATGTAGGCTTCATGCCATCAATTTTACTGCAACTGTATGACAGCTGAATTCTTCCTTTGTTTTCAGCAGTTTTTTTGAACTGATGAAAAAGTATCAAAATAACACATAATGTAATGTTTTTTCACATGTAGATTGTAGACAATAGTTGTAAGTTGTATCTATCTGTTATGTAATTATCAGAGTAAGAATAAAAGATAATAAAAGAACAGTGGGTGTCCTTGAAAATTTTAGCTTTTCTCTATATTCAAAGGCAACTAGAAAACAGGTCTACATGAGGAGATGTTATTTTTGTAAGTGACCAATGATAGACTGCACCTTCATCACAAGCAGCAGAACCCAGTCATGTGATCACAAACACAGCAACCCACTGAATTACAATTAAAATGTGAAGGGACTAACGAAGATAAGCAGTACCTGCAAATTTAAACAGCCCTGTTCACAAAGTGTGTCCTCTGTGTGGTACGTTCTCAAGATGTTTCATTGTAAGTTTTGTTACCAATTGTGCAGATCCATTTTAATGAATAAAAAACAAAAATGTTTGATAGCGCAAAAAAATATGAAGCATGAACAGTGACTAAAGACTGTCACATCTAGAGGGCATCTGTGCAGCAATTCCCTACAATCACTCAAGCAGTTTTTGGTATGATTATATTATGTTTTATTACGTTACTTAAAATTAGTCACTGTCTGATTTGAAAGTAAGATAAAAATCCCACCTCTGTAAGTGTGAATAAATTACTATTTGCTTTACTTTGCAGACAGTAGCTATTTTATCAGTAATAGCCAATAGATGCTTTTTTTATCCCATGATTTTACATTTTATTAATTTAGCAGACGCCTTTGTCCAAAGTGACTTACAAGGATAATAGTACACGTGCATGTCACAAACGAGGTCAATCAGTATTAGAGAATCTACTAACAATAAGTGCTGTCCTAATATCACTTTTAACCATTGATCAACAAACAGCTCCAGAATACAATAAAAACTCCAAAAACCAGGTGGTGCTTCCAGGACAAACTTTGGCAGTCCTTCTTTAAATAAGGAGCATCAAAGTTGGGTTGAAATTAATATTCTTTTAAACCCCTTACAGTTCAATAAGCACAATTTGTAAAGCATGTTGCATTTCAATTTTATTTTAAAACAATCCAACATAGTGCTCACTATATGGATGGTACAGCAATGATGCTTGACCAGTGTCCAGTGGCATGGGTATGGTTTTGCAGCATGGCTTCATCTCTGTGAAGTCCACAGGCAGTCTTCTGGAGCTTTCCACAACACAGCTGAGTCCTCCTACGTCTGCCTGCCCTCAGCACGCTCTCCTTCCACACACAATCTCCTGTCGCCTTTGTTGACCCAGATAGGAGCCCCACACATGTAAATGAGCCAGCACCCCAGTGGTTGTAAAGTCATGTGATCACAGGCCCAAACAGATACTGCAGTTCAGTGCAGCCATCTGCCCAGAATGTAGGTCAATGTCTAAGCTTGCTATTGTGTGAGCACACAAGGCCAAAAAGAACCTCGAGAATTCCCTCCTCATCTTTGCAGAAGGAACGATATCTCTTTGTCTCCTTGTCTCTTAGATGGCAAGTGTAACACCCGTGAATTGTGTTTCTCCACAAAAGTATCTACCAACACACATATTTTGTTCTGTTCTGTATAACATTTTAAACACATACCAATGTGGAAACACAACAGGGGCTATGGTCTACAAAAATACAACAAGAGTAGAAAGAATAATCACAGCGGTTCATATTGCTTACCCTTTCCTTTATGCTAAGAGCACAGATGTTCAGCAAACTGTTAGACATATAAAGCAACTAAATAATTACAGTGCTTGCACTCTTAAAGGAATTAGCACTTACACGTCAGAGATGAACAGTAAAGATATAAATCATATTAAGTTCTTACAGTGTCATTGACAGACAACAATAATTTGAAAGACCTGTAACATATGGCCATTATGATACAAAATGTCAGCATCGTACTATGTCCTCCATCTGCAAACTTGCCAGTTGTTGTTCTCCCACAGGTGGGTGTGGAGGTAGGAAGGAGCCTTATCAAATCTGACTCATGCCACTAGAAAACAAATGGACCCATATTCACTTCATGGGCATCTGGAGACCACCAGATGATCTGCCACTTTAAAGACACCTAGCAGTCGTGTGAAAAGGGCTGACTCAGTGACAGTCTATCCACTGCTGGTGACTGCCATTTTGTCACTGATCCTCATCTGTCTACTCAAGTTTCATATGTAAAGCACTTTCCAAAAATCTGCTAAATTGGCATCTCTCTACAAATAACCCTGTCTATTAATTTAAAAAAGGTGGTTGTCTCCTGGGCTGCATGGTGGTGTGGTGGTTAGCACTGTTACCTTGCACCTCCAAGTCTGAGGTTTGATTCCTGCCTTGGATCAGTGTGTGTGGAGTTTGCATGTTTTCCCTGTGCTTGGTGGGTTTTCTCCAGGTTCTCTGGTTTCCTCCCACAGTCCAAAAACAGGTGGGTTAGGTTGATTGGTGTGTCCAACTTGCTTGTGTGTGTGCCTCGTGGTGGGTTGGTGCCTCACCCTGGATGTCCCCTGCCCTATGTCTCCTGGGTTGGGCTCCAGGCTTCCTTTGCCCCTTAACAGGATAAAGTGGTTTGGAAAATGAATGGTTGTCTCCCTGATATCTTCTTCTGTGCTTACATTAATAAAATTTAAACGATTAAAAGAAAAATTGTGAATATCATTCAAACCGATATAGAAATAAATCTGGTAGCACCTCCAACTGTGCATTTTCACTGCAACACAAACCAGAACTTTTGGTACTTCAAAAGTGGAACTGCTCTTTCTCCAATGGTGTTTGGTCCAGTAAAAAAGCTTCCAGACCATGTTTTGGAAGGTACCTAACCAGCTGGAGAACTTACCAAACCCAAGGGTATTTAGCAGTGGGGTTTGTAACTGTGTTTATTGCTGATTGGCTGTGCAAATATCCTGCCCTGCAAACACATAACAGAACAGCTGTTTTGAGAAAGCGTACTTACAGACTCAAAATGTTTTGAATCTACTTTCCCATACTGTTCATTTTGCTTGAAGAAAGCCTAGCTGCAACATTGATCTGAAATACAGACTTACCACTTCTCTTCATTGTGGTGTTTTTGAAAAAAAAAAAAACCAGAGGCGACAGGGCTTTTGCTGTAGCTGCTCCCAAATTGTGGAACAGTCCACCATTACAGATTCGAACCACACAGTGTCTTGATACTTTTAAATCTTCGCTTAAAACTCATCTTTTTGAATTGTCTTTTAATTCCTGTTGAGCTGCGTTTTGTACACTATTTAGTCTTGTATTTGTTACTAATTTGTTTTTATTTATTTTACTTTTATTTTTTATTTATTATAAATGACATTTTAAGTGCATGTTTGTCTTCTATTTGTTTATCTGTTTTAAGATTTGTTTTAAGCTTGTAAAGCACTTTGGGCACCATTGGTTGTTGTAAATGTGCTATACAAATAAATTTTACCTTGACCTTTTGTACCTTGCTACTCATGTGTCCTCTTTCTCATAGAGGACACTATATACTTATCTTAATTTCATTTTTTTTGCTATAAGAAAGTATTTGTAAATGGATGGAGTAACACAAATGACAGGGAAATGGAAATTTGTATTGTTTTTAGTAAGACAGCACAGCAGCAAACTGCAGCTGCTTGCAACAAGCAGAACTAAAGTAAAGGTGAAATTTGTGTCTTTTGTATTTTCTTCTAGCTTTATGCTAACTTGAGGGCCTTTACTGATGAACACATAAAGAAATAAATAAACAAAACATCTTCCCCAGTGAACGAGAGGGTTACTTCCCTGAGCGTTTTGGTAGGGGGTAGGTCCCTCTCTCTCGTTTGTGCCTACGGGCCGAATAGCAGTGCAGAGTACCTGGGCTTCTTGGGATCTCTAGTAGGGGTGCTGAAAGGAGGCCCAACTGGGGACTCCGTTGTTCTACTGCAGGACTTAAATGCCCACGTGGGCAAAGACAGTGATACCTGGAGAGGCTTGATTGGGAGGAATGGCCTCCCCAATCTGAACTCAAGTGGTGTTTTGTTATTGGACTTTTGTGGTAGTCACTGTTTGTCCATAATGAACACTATGTTCAAACATAAGGGTGTCCACCACTGCACCAGGACACCCTAGGCCGGAAGTCAATGACTGACTTCGTGATCTTGTCATCCTACCTCCGACCATATGTCTTAGACACTCAGGTGAAGAGAGGGGCTGAGCAGTCAACTGATCACCACCTGGTGGTGAGCTGGATCTGATGGCAGAGGAGGAAGCTGGACAGACTTGGCAGACCCAAATGTATTGTGAGGGTTTGTTGGGAATGCATGGCTGAACCCTCTGTCAGAGTGGTCTTTGACTCCCACCTACAGGAGAGCTTCAAACAGATCCTGAGGGAGATTGGGGACATTGAGTCCAAGTGGACCGAGTCCAAGTGAGACAGACCCCGAGCGGGCTCTCGCTTTTGGAGCCAAGGCGCCGGCGCGGGCCGGCGTGTGACCCGCTCCGGGGACATTGGCAGGTGGGGAGTTTGACTGGGGCGGTACACCTGTCAAACCGTAATGGAGGTGTCCTAAGGCGAGCTCAGGGAGGACGGAAACCTCCTGCAGAGCAGAAGGGCAAAAGCTCGCTTGATCTTGATTTTCAGTATGAATACAGACCGTGAAAGCGGGGCCTCATGATCCTTCTGGCTTTTTGGGTTTTAAGCAGAAGGTGTCAGAAAAGTTACCACAGGGAATACTGGCTTGTGGCAGCCAAGCATTCATAGTGACGTTGCTTTTTGAACCTTCGATGTCAGCTCTTCCTATCATCATGAAGTAGAATTCACCAAGCGTTGGATTGTTTACCCACTAATAGGGAACTGGTTTTAGACCGTCGTGAGACAGGTTAGTTTTACCCTTATATGAAGCGTTGTCGCAATAGTAATCCTGTTCAGCACGAGAGGAACCGCAGGTTCAGACATTTGGTGCATGCGCTTGGCTGAGGAGCCAATGGTGCGACGCTACCATCTGTGGGCTTATGACTGAACGCGTCTAAGTCTCTAAGTGTGGCGACGCATGGAGAGCACTATAAATACATTGGGTGATGTGATGATGTCATTGTGCACCTGTCACCTCCATTGATGTGACTGTTCAGAGCTGTGGCCGTAAGGTCCCTGGTGCCTGCTATGGTGGCAACCGCAAAACCTGATGAAGGACACTGGAAGTAAGGGAAGCCGTCAAGCTGAAGAAGGAGTCCTATCAAGCATGGTTGGCTTGTGGGACTCCTGAAGCAGCTTACAAGTATCAGCAAGGTAAGCGGGCTGTAGCCAAGGTGATCGCGAAGGCAAAAACTCTGGTCTGGGAGGAGTTCTGCGAGGCCATGGAGGAAGACTTACAGTAGGCCTCAAAAAAATTCTGGCAAACCATTCGGTGCCTCAGGAGGGAGAAGCAGTGCTCAGCTAACACTGTTTACAGTAGAGGTGGAGAGCAGTTGACCTCGACTGGGGATATTGTCAGACAGTGGAAGGAGTATTTTGAGCATCTCCTTAACCCCACTGACATGTCTTCTGTAGAGGAAGCAGAGGCTGAGGACTCAGGTTGATTATTCCATCACCCTCACTAAAATCACTGAGGTAATCTGCAAGCTCCTTGGTGGCAGGGCATTAGGGTGGATGAGTACCTTAAGTCTCTGGACGTTGTGGGGCTGTTTGGCTGACATGCCCTTGCAGCATAGCATGATGCTTAAGGGCAGTACCTCTGGACTGGCAGACCGGGGTGGTAGTTCCTCTTTTCAAAAAGGGGGACCGGAGGGTGTGTTCCAACTACAGGGGGATCATACTAATCACTCTCCTTGGAAAAGATTATTCCAGAGTGCTGGAGAGGAGATTCAGGCTGATAGATTCAACCTCAGATTCAGGACGAGCAATGCAGTGTTCGTCCCGGTCATGGAACACTGGACCAGCTCTGTACCCTTAATAGGGTGCTCAAGGGTTCATGGGAGTTCACCCAACCAGTCCATGGGCTTCATGGACTTGGAAAAGGCATTCAACTGTGTCCCCCATGGCATCCTGTGGGGGGTGCTCTGGAAGTACAGGGTCAGGGGCCCTCTGCCAAGTGCTGTGCGATCTCTGTACAACCAGAGCAGGAGTTTGGTTTGCATTGCCAGCAATAAGTCAGACCTGTTCCCAGTGCATGTTGGACTTCTTGACCTGAAAAAAGTGGTTTGCCCTCTGCAGGTTGGAGGACAGATCCTGCCTCAAGTGGATGAATTTAAGTATTTTGGGGTCTTGTTCATAAGTGAGGGAAGGATGGAGCTTGAGATTGACAGACCAATCGGTGCAGCGGCAGCAGCAATACAGTTGATGTACAGGTCTGTTGCGGTGAAGAAGGAGCTGAGCCGAAAAGCAAAGCTCTCGATTTACCAGTCAGTCTACATTCCTATTCTCACCTATGGTCATCAGCTTTGGATCATGACTGAAAGAATGAGGTCTCGGATACAAGTAGCTGAAATGAGTTTCCTCTGCAGAGTATCCGGGTGCACTCTTAGAGATAGGGTGAGGAGCTTGGTCACCAGGTAGGAGCTAGGAGTAGAGCCACTGCTCCTCCACATTGAGAGGTTGAGGGGGCTCGGGCATCTGTTTCAGATGCCTAGGGAGGCGTCCCTGGGGAGGTGTTCTGGACATGTTCCACTGGGAGGAGGCCCCGGGGAAGACCCAGGACATGTTGGAGGGACTACATCTCCCAACAGGCTTGGGAATGCCTCGGTGTTCCCCTGGAAAAGCTGGAGGAGGTGTCTGGGGAGAGGTAAGTCTGGGCATCTCTGCTTAGACTGCTGGATGGATGGATAGATGGATGGATGGATAAACAAAACATTATCTAAATGCTAGAAGAAGAGACATTATTTAAAAACATTTAACACACTAGGTCAGCACTATAAACACATTGGGTGATGTGATGATGTCATTGTGCACATGTCACTAAAGGTTCCAGTTTTTTGTCATAGAAAGAAAACAAACTAGATACAGAACCCAAAGTATAGTACTGATGGGTTTATAAAGTGATAGTTTCTGTTTTTTCTTGTTTTCAGATGTGCAGAGGAAAAGTAACCCAAGAAAACAGAAAGCACTTAACTTACTCTGGACAAAAACATCTAGTGCATTAATTATTTTGACTCTGTGAGCTTCTTTCAGCACCACTGAGAAGTAGTCGTAGCCACTATTTAATTCACATCCACCCACCAATTACCTGCTGCCAACTCACACCCTTTCAAGGCAGGGAGACTGTGATCACAGCAGCCTCAGGTTTACAACCTCAAAGATAGTGATAAAGTTTATTTATACACTCAACCAATTCCCAAAGGAAAATACATAGTCTGGCCCAAATTCCAAATAATGACCTTAATCCTACTGACCAGAATAACTTCCGTTATGGTATTTTAAATTATGTCAATTACGATGTTACAGTAATGAGAAACCAGCAGTGCTTCTGTGACACTCACTGTTCAAGCCGGCTTCACTCATCTCTGATCACCAACACTGCCCCCCTATCCAACAGGGAATGCTGTGAAATGCTGAATTAAATTAATTAAAACCTCTATGGCCCTTCTTTGATAATTTACAGGAGAAGTAGGAAGGACCTACTTATAACTCTCTACATATATCTTACCCTCCTGGAATCCTACAATGACATGAGAATCCCAGATCCATTTCCCAAAGTCCCCCATAGTCTTCCTTCCCCACAAAATGCTCTATACCCCTCCCCACACCAAAGATCTCCCTATGACACAATCTGCACAATCTGCAAATCAATGACACTTGAGGTACAGCTTCATGTACCTTACTGTATTATTCCATCCACTCAAATCCTGAGTGTTCTGCTACAATCACTTCATTTGATTTTGCACATTATGCACACCCAATATGTTTTCAGACAATTATATGTCCTCAAATAATTCTCTACGTTTAATTATCTTTCACAACTTGTTTAACTCCAAAGGAGTGTATTCTGCAAATGAAAACATAAATTATATGAATACATATTTATTTATTATTAACGATACTTCATTTGTATAATGTTTTCTAAATGTTGTGGTGAGAATAAACCAAAAAATAATTTTATTTTTTAAGTCAGTGCCTGTTCAAACATCTATCCATTATCTTAACCGCTTATTCCTGGTGAGGGTCGCAGGGAAGCCTATTGCAGAGCACATAGGGCGCAGGGCAGGGGACACCAACCCACCATAGGGCACACACACACACACACACACACACACACACACACACACACACATCAACCTAACCTACATATCTTTGGACTGTGGGAGGAAACCAGAGCACCTGGAGAAAACCCACTGAGCACAGGAGGAACATGCAAACTCCATGCACACAGACCCAAGGCGGGAGTTGAGCCCCAGGCCTAGAGGTGCGCAGCGACAGTGCTAACCACCACGCCACCAGGCCGCCCCTGTTCAAACAGTACATTTCAAAAAAAAAAGAAAAAACTCACGCTACCTTGCCAACAGTGACTGTTATCACCAACCTTCTGATTAACTTCAGACAACCTTGAACTTGCCCTCCAACCTTCAAAAATGCTGAAACAATTTCTCTAGTTGCAGGAACATTGAGCAATGACAAAAAAAAAATCCTGAAAAAAACATGTCTAGTTAGATACGTATGGTCAGCACAGGAGCTCCGGTCTTGTTAACAGTCCTCACCCTGTCACTGGACTCTGTATTTGCACCAGGCTGAAGTTCCTTTGGGTTCTGTTTAAGGGTTTATTTGGTTTGAGGTATTGTTGATGTCTAGTCCATGCTAAGTGGTGTCTGAGTGGATTTTGCATGCTTAGTTAGTAGTTTCCCTGTTCTTATTTAGGGTTTAGTTCTTGGGTCACTGTGTTCCCTGTTCATAGCCTTTATTGCCTGGTGTTCAGAGTTGTCCTGTGAAGTCACTGTTTGGGCTGTTGCCTTCTTACTTGGTGTTCTGTTTCTGGTGTTGTTTGAGTTCTTTGCCATGGTGTCATCTCATCCTTGTGTTTTTACTGTTTCTGAGTTATCATTATTTAGTATTAGCTTTGTTTGCCTTAATCTTTGTTTCCCTTTTTTGTATAATAAAATCTCTGCACCCAGACCTCATTCACCACAGTCCCTGTCCCTAAGCAATCGTGACATGTTCCTTATACACAAGTTGGTATTTAAATTTATTTTAAAAAATCATCTGGAAATATAAATACCATCACACAAACTTTTGACCATTGTTCTCTGGCATTGGAACCGTAGGTGACTCTAGTGGCAATCAAATGAATTGAACACAATTCTTCAAAAATGCACTTATGAAAAGAGCGATAAAATCAGAGCTAACTGACATCAATGTAATCCTGTTTTTTGTTAATAATGACATTAAAAGGCCACAGTGTTGTGGTTCTGCATTATTTATGTTTGGTTTTATGGTACTTTTTCGTCATATCTCAGTACACACTTTGCATATAAATAACTGTGCTAAAAAGTCTTAGTTCTGCACCTTTGAAACTGAAGTATCTGTCATTAAACAGCTCTTTGGCAAGTTATGTGTCACATTTTGAATACAAAGTCTCAAGGTCGAGAGGAGTCTGCGGGCTTTTATTTAAAATAACAAAGAAATGGAATGAACACAGTGAACAGGCAGAATGAACACAGTGAACAGGCAGAATGAACACAGTGAACAGGCAGAATGAACACAGTGAACGGGCAGAATGAACACAGTGAACAGGCAGAATGAACACTGGGAACGGGGAGAATGAACACAGTGAACAGGCAGAATGAA
>JABJVR010048102.1:3408-63555 GCA_025773905.1 Chitala chitala
ACTGTCATTTACAGTGTTAGGATGGCATGCTCTGATTATCAGTAGATATAAGAACTGTCATTTACAGTGTTAGGACAACATGCTCTGATTACCAGTAGATATAAGAACTGTCATTTATAGTGTTAGGACAGCATGCTCTGATTAACAGTAGATATAAGAACTGTCATTTACAGTGTTAGGATGGCATGCTCTGATTATCAGTAGATATAAGAACTGTCATTTACAGTGTTAGGACAGCATGCTCTGATTATCAGTAGATATAAGAACTGTCATTTACAGTGTTAGGACAGCATGCTCTGATTATTGATGGATATTAGACATTTACAGTGTTAGGACAGCATGCTCTGATTATCAGTAGATATTAGACATTTACAGTGTTGGCTGCACAGTCGATGTCTTATGGTTTTTATTTCATTGAGCTATAAGCCCGATCACAACACTCTTACTTTTATGTTTTCTCAGTTAAGGTAAGAAACCTTTTGCTGCACAAAAGTTAGACCGCACTCAAGAAAATGTTGGATGCTACCACAGATTTAATGGGAAACAGGAGAAAAATGCTGCAAATTTTAGGAGAGAGTTTAGGGTTAGGTGCAAAACATGTTTCATGTTGTTTAGTGTACAGTATGATATTCAAGTTAAGCTTTTCACTTAGACTTGAGGTTTAAAGTTTTGGGTTAAGGTCCTGGCTCATGTGTTTTTGCAGATGCTTCCTGTCTGTAGACTAGGCTGTTTATCTCTACTTGTTTACTGGACTTTGTTTGTCTGTACCCTCTTCCACGTTCTGTTGTTAGATTCACACATAGGGGGGCTTCTTTTCTGTATGTTGTTTCCGCCCGTTTATTTAGACGGACTCAGAGATTCCTTCTGTGTTGTTTCATCCTTCCTTTTTGTTGTCTCAGCCTCAGTTGTTGCTTTAGCTTCCAGTCATGTGTTGTTTCCAGATAAAAATGTAAGTATAATGGGGGTAAGATGAATGTTCTGGAAAACAGTGTATGTACAGTGTCTGCAGTGTGATTCCCCTTCAGTAGCCACTGCATGAGTAAAATGTCCCCCCCCCCAAGTTTAGCCATCAGCAAAAACACGTCAAGTGAATAAAAAGGTGCAGCTATGTAGCCTGTTGAAATGTTAACCTTTCTACACCTCTCAATAACAGTAAATGGTGCTGTTCACACTATAAATTACTGCAAGTGTATTTATTTCTTTGACTTCTTGACGTTGGCCAAGCTTGTGATGTATTCTATAATTACAAATTTTCTTTCTTTTTTTTTACATAGCATTTCACTAGCATCTTTCTTGACACCTGAGATAGAATAAATAAAAATCAATACTGATAAAATGCCCTGGCCAGCACTCAAAATGACAGCACATCTCTGATGTGGTACTGATGGCACCATTTCACACATAAATGGAAAAATGATAAAGTATACCAATGGAATGGTATAAACTGATTTTTTTTTTCACATTGTTAACAAGACCAAAGCGTGGAGTCCGCACGTTGTAACTGATTTATAAATCAACCCATGTCTGTTATGACCAACAATACAATTGCAGGTACTGACATCTGCTTTAATGGAAAAATCCACCCATAAAGTTTATTTTTTCTTCTTATATTTGCCACTTGAAATGTGAATTCTTCCGTGTTTTAATTCTATTATTGTGGATAAGATCTCAGCGGAAAGAGGGAATCGCCAAAGATAGATAAAGAGCACGTCTTTCTTTTGCTCTGATAATGCCACACGATTTATTTTAAGTCTTTCTAGTAACGAGACGTTGAAGCGACGAATGTTTAAAAAACATTTCAGCAACAACTTTGTTGATTTTTTAATTGTTCAAAGTGAATATCTGGGACGTAATTTTAATGTGCTTTTGCAGGCAAAGGATTACATTACAGTGAGAAGCCCAACCTGTTCATGAAATAAAAGGAATAGGAGCGGTGCCAGTCCCCAATCTTATTAGTTATCCTTAAAATTCATACTTCTGGGTGTTAATTAAAGTAAAATAGTTGAAGCACACATTTCCCTTTAGACTGGGGAAATAAAACAAGTTTTTACTAAATGAGCATCATGATTGGGTGAGAAAGGACAATTTGGGTTCATTACATGAGCTTTTGACACATAGCACACATCATGGTTAAATTAGCACTCGTCTGAAATGCTGACAGCCTTTTTTGCCACGCTGCAGACAATTAATAACAAATATACTTGGAGCCCAGTAAAATAATTGGATTAAACCGAGCTTCATATTAAAATAAACATTCCCCTCCCACACAAGCAGCAGAAATAAACTATGAACTGTGGGTAAAACTGCGGTGTTACACCGATGTTTTAGGACTAACTGCACTGTGCTAAAACTGAATGTTTTAAAGGTTTTGTCTGAGTGACGCAAACATATCAACATTTTTCTGGGTCATGGTGTAATTATGTTTGAAACGATTTAATCTGAATCAGCCACCGTCACGTGATCTGGGTTGCTGTGTAGTCCAGCTCGTACTCAGAGCAGCCATTCTTAGCGTGGTTGGAAGTGGAATGTTAATTGATCTTAATTAGATATACTTGTTATTTTTTATTTATTCTGAAATGTGGCCACTATTCAGCTAAAGGCAGTGTTGAATAGATGCTTCACCCTCCAGGTGACTTTGTTTAATGATTGCCACAAACGCCTTTTTGTCTCCGGTGGTTTTAAAGAAAATCCCCCCACTTTGATGTGAACATGGCAAATAGACGGAGCTTGAACACTGGCACGAGACCTGTTAAGTTTTTTCCGCCTTGTCAGTTTGACACAGTGCTAACACGTTTCTGTGTCATCTCACTCCCCATCACCTGCTTTTGTTCAATTACTTCCACTTCTCACTATGCTACACAATCCTTCCTCATAACACCCAGAGTTGTCCCCTGAGTTAACTTCAGCTTCCAGAGTAGATGCGTACCCACACCACTGCTTTAGTACATAAAACATCTGGGACTGCTTTCTAGCTGCAGGAATCTGAGGGCCTTTCTCAGACCGCTGGACTGCAGTTGTTGTAACAGTGTTTGCGTTTCAGTCCGTGGGGTTTGCCCTGGACCTCATCAGTGGTGAGCACTTCAGCATGAGCACGTATCGTTATGCCTGAAGACGAATCCAGGATTTGGGAATTCTCATCTGAGAGAGCCGCCATCGCAGCACGAGGGGTTTGTGAAAGGGGCTGACATCTGGCACTTGACGTTCTACAGGGACCCACAGAAGAGCCAGCTAGAGTGAAATGCTGCACAGATCCACAGCTGTTTGTGGAATTTCATAAGTAAAACTATGTAACCCTTTACTTGAATATGCATCGCGTTTGGCTCAAATGCAAAAACAGCAGGAGACTAATGTGGTAGTCGGGGGGCGTTAGGTCTGAAGTGGAGCAAACGGCCAGATGAATAGAAACTGACATGGAAAAATAAACAACTTAAACAGAAAGGAGTTTTCGTGATAAAGCAATCTGGAAAACTAAAGTGCGATCACAGTGGAGAGACCTCGTGAGAATATACGGTTTGCACAAAACATTCTTCAGGAGATGAAGGTTCGAGGGAAGCAGAGCCGTGAAGATCCCTGGGCCAGGCGGCATTCTGGCTGCCAGCTCGAGTCCCAGAGCAGGATTTGCTGTTGTACTCTGGAGCATTAGCCTAAATTGTTCAGCCTTAAGCTGAGTAAATCTCTTTGGGTAGAAGTGCTCGGTTGGCACCGATATTAAATATTATATCAGAAATCCTGTGCCACCAACCGGTACAGTGGGGTCAAGGTGAACAGGACTGGGTAGAAATGGAGTTCCAAGGGTTGACAAACACAAGTGAAGAAGGTGTAAAAGCATATTACACACTGTTGGTTATACAACAGATCTGGGACTAGGGATAAGGGTGAAGTTACAGAGAAGCTAGACAGGGCACAGGGAACTTTCTCTTAAGATTGTAATAGAGCCACATTGTGTGTGTGTGTGTGTGTGTGTGTGTGTGTGTGTGTCACGGGGTAGCAGGATGGGTGGTTGTGTCGACAGGGTGTCACACTGAAAGTTTCATTGCCTTGTGAGTGCTTGGAAGTACCCACTGCAAAATAGGGGCTATAAATGATGAGGTGCGGAGGAAGACAAGTGTAGGTGCTGAGTAGTTAGAAACCTGAAGACACTCACAAAAGAAGATGTTTAAGATGTAAACCTGCTGTACATGTAAACTTGAGCCAAGGACCATTAATTTGTCTCTACTGAGTAAGCAGGTGAGAATCGTTTCATAAATATCTCCTTCACTGACGTGTAATAAAGGCTTGCTGAATAAAAGGGAGACCAGGTAGGTCATTATGAGTAAGTATATTCGTATTCAGTGAAACTGAGTACATCAAGTTTAAATTTTGGTCTTTTTTTAAGATAAAGAAAAATATCCCAAGTAATTCTGGACTGACAGGTCATTTATTACCCTGGGGTTCAATTTCCAAGGCCTATTTTCGGTCATGGAGTCCGTCTCCCTATTAGGGCTAGCCTGTACAAACTCACTCTTAATTACACATCCCTCTCTGACCTGAGCTGTCAGCGGGCGCTAGCAGGAGCAGAGGGGTAGAGAATTAAAGCGACATGATCTCTCTGCAGCTGTGCCCTTAACCTAACATCAGTGTAACCCCCCCCCCTCGTGTGGCCTGTCTGAAACTATAATCTGCTCTTTGGAGCCCAAGCCTCAACTATTAGCTGGGTCTCGTGGTGAACGATAATCAGAGGCCAGGAACCAGGCCCTCAGCAGACAGGAAGGTGACCGAAGGTGACCAGGCAGAGGGCTCGGGATACGGCATCCTGAGATGTGTTAACATATATGCTATACAAAGCACACGACGTTTTTCAGCAGCCAGGGAAATGCTAATTAATCATGATTTGTGCAAAGATCGGTGTTCCAGACTTCAAGGCATGAATAATAATTACTATTAGCTTTTATTGTCATTGCGTGCATATACGTTACATACACACATCACAACACCCCAGGAGGCTTCCATATCCCAGCCTGATACTCTACCTATTGAGCCAAATCAGGGCTTCTGAGAGAGGGAAATTGTGCGTACTAAGTGTTCAGTGCAAATGGCAGAGCAAGGGAAAAGAATGACAGATACCTGCCAATGCAATTAATACACCAGGAAATTTGCCACCTGAACGTGACATAAACCAGTCGTTTTGCTGAAGACCCAGTTAGGTCTTCTGAGAGAGCTTTTAAAAAGTCACGTCACCACAGGTGTTACACCGTTTAATTGGATTCAGAACTTTCGCTCGTTCTGAGAGAATCCCGAAAAACAGGACCGTGTCATATAACGATGGGCAGCGTCGATACCCCAAAGGTTAAAAACAGATTAAACAAAATACAAGGAGGAGGCTATTAGTCACAGGTCAAATGAGAAAATGATCTGTTCATTACATTATCATTACTTTGGATTTTCATAACAGACACACTTATTGGATTTATGGATTCTTGTTAGAAATATGCAAATTCTGCAATAGTTACAATAAATCACCTTTCAGTGAGTTTAATCATAGTCGCTGTGGCCGAACTTCCTGGATAAAGACTGGTACCAACATTGAATGTCAAACTCAGTCCTGAATGTTCTAATGGCTCACATTAATTCACACTAATTAACAATAATAATTCTAGTTATCAGCTGTCACCTCAGAATGAAGTTTTTAATAACCAAATGTTGATAAATGCATTATGGGTAATTCATAACTGCCTGCCTCATAACTATTTACTGCAAGTTACCAGGTATTTCTGTAAGGCCACTGCTCCTGCCGTGCACTACTTTTACCTTTCTGTGTTTAACTTGTTTCTTAAAATCACTCTCCACATCTCCTCTCTTGGTGCTTTTGGACTTACAGAAGGTCAGGGATAGTTCTGGGAGCTTCTGTCCTTCGTCACTAACCTCTGTAACAACACAAACACCTGCCCAAATCTCAGAGCCAGCAGAGATTCCCTAATCATCCTTTTTGATGTGGCGAAACGTTTTTTGATCGATTCCCTCGTTAGATGGCTGAAGTGGACACCTGTATGTCTGGCAGATGTGTGGTACCGCAGAGCGATTAACCAGCAGAAAACTGGCTAGGAGACGGTCCAAGGTCCGCGTCGGTCAAATGCAGATACCGGCAGATTTACCGAGGCAGCAGCCACGTTCTGTGAGCGCGCTTGCGCATTCCTGCAAGCAGCGGCGTAAACAACCGTCTGACAAAACGTCAGCATCCCATCAGGGCGCGATGACAGTGGAAGGCTGTTTACTGTAGCTGTCAGCTTATTTTATACTGCGACGCGATTACATGCTCAGGTCCTGGCGCTTCCGCTGCCACACTACGACAGGGCACATTTAATCCCGTTGTTGTTCGCGACACCACCAACCGCCAGCGGTCCTTGACCCCCCCATCCCGTCTGCTGAAGTGAGACTGCCATCACATGCAACCGTAAAATAATACGGGGAGAGACAGCCACATCATGGCAAAAAACATAAGAGGGGCCGTGAGGTATGTCAGGCCCATCTGCTGTTGCTGGGATGAGCTGTTAGGGTAAAAAACCAACATGGAGCATGGCAACTGCTTTGCTGATGATAAATTTATGGATATATGGTGAACGTTTATATGCAATGCACAATGTTCAGTGCAGAGGTTGCATGTGCTGACAGGTTTTTGAAGAATTACAAACAGAAACTAAGGAAAATAAGTGCTGTCATTATAAATTTATGTATTTCAATTCAAAGTAATGAAACAAATGACATACTTCTGGCGTTTATGAAGCCAGTGTGGCACTGACCAAGGTGCTGAACTGACTTTACAACAACTGCTGAATGACAATTCCAGAGCAATCAATCTCAGCACAGAATAATCAATACTGGAGCTGAGTAATCAATCTCAAAAAATGACTTTTAACTGGAGACATACACCGATCAGCCATAATATTATGACAGGTGAAGTGAGTAACATTGGTCTCGTTACAATGACACCTGGAAGTGGATGGGATATATTAGGCAGCAAGTGAACATTTCATCCCTGAAGTTGATGTGTTGGAAGCAGAAAAAATGGGCAGACATGAAGATCTGATTGACATTTGACAAAGGACAAATTATGATGGCTAGAGGACTGAGCCAGAGCAACTCCAAAACTGTAGCTGTTGTGGGATGTTCTCAGTCTGCAGTAGTCAGGACCTACCAAAAGTGAACCAGCAACAGGGTCAGGGTGGCCAAGGCTTATTGATGCATGTTGGGAGTGAAGGCTGGTCCATGCAGTCCAGTCCAATAGACCCGTGTGTACCACCAGAAGTGCCTTCAGTTGGTATGTTATCATTAGAATTGGACCACGGAGCAATGGAAGAAGGTGGCCTGGTCTGATGAATCACGTTTTCTCTTACATCATGTGGATGGCCAGGTGCATGTGCATCGCTTACCTGGGAAGAGATGGCACCAGGTTACGCTATGGGAGGAAGGCAAGCCGGCAGACACAGTGTGATGCTTTGGCCAATGTTCTGCTGGGAAACCTTGGGTCCGGCCATTCATGTGAATATTACTTTGACACGAACCACCTACCTAAAGATTGTTGCTGACCAAATACACTCCGTCATGGAAATTATGTATAAGTTTTAAGACTTGTCTAAGGTCATTGTTAAATCTGTTTGGTATTTTTCAACAAGAATCACAGACAGGGTCATACGCCATGCAAGTTTATCATCAAGGTCTGGAAATATGAATAGACATTTTCTTTGTTTTTGAAGATTTTAATGTAAATTCCCAGCATTCTAGATCAATAATATCATCCCATACATGAAAATGTGATAAACGCTCACCGGGAAGGTTCTGTTCTCAGGTTTTTCTGTAAGTGGCATTTTAAAATAATGAAGCTAAGCAGTGTGACATTTACACAGTGATGGTCAGCATGATGGTACCTAATTTATTCCAAAATATTCAATGTTCACAGGCATCCTGTAGAAATTGGCTTTATTACCAGATCTTCTCACAATTGTGTTCAGCTTTCAAGAAGCGTGTTTTAGCTTTTTTTATGTTGTTTTAATCTCTGATACCAGAATTCATTCATTCATTCATAAGCATTCGTAAATGGAATGCAACTTATTCATTGCTCTGATAGATCACCAGCAAGCTTAGATTGCTGCTAGCACATGCAGAATAAGATACCAATTTGCAATTACTGGAGCAAATGTCTTATGTATATAGCTATAGCTATTCCAGTTATGCACTTAATCATATTTTTTAAACAGACATTGTCTAGGAAGCCTAACGTCATCGGCTAGCATTTGTCATCTCCTCACACATCCACAACAGTAGCTCAGGTGTTACTCAAATGCTTTTTAACAAGTTTAAAGGCACCCAGGTCTGCACCTTGTGGACCTGAATGGTACCAACATGATCACAGATGGTCTCAAGATATGTGATGAAACGCAATATTCTGTGTGCTGTACACAAGACCGAACAGACGTTGCTGTTGCCAATATTACCAGGCAGATCTTGTAACTCGGGCACCTTTGCAACACAAAGAGATGCCAAAATGAGCGTACCTATTCTCTTCCTTATCGCGTGTGTGTCGGCAGCTTCCAGTAAGAATAACGGTCACATCGCTGTTTTTTCATTCGGTGTTAGCCATCGAGTTCCTCTGAGCCTCGAAACGCAGTGGTCAAAACTCCAAAGCAACAAAAAGCTCTCTGTTCAACACAGACGCCTGAGAGAATGCCAATTAACATTCAGCCGGGCCTTTTGTGTCTTCCAGCATTATGATTTCAGGGAAAAGGCGCCAGAGGACAGAGCAGTCCCCCAGCAGCTGGGTAATTAAATCAGTCGGTGCGGTTGCCATTGTTAAACAGCAAACAGATTTATCATGTGGGGAAAAAAAATCATTTTAATTTTGCAATTTTATCTTATTGGATTGTTATTTTTTTATGCCAGGCTGTGCTGTCTACTCTAGGGTCCTGCATGTAAAGGATTATTTATAAAATTGAGCGAGATATCGTCCCTATGAAGGAAAAAGGAAAAGGAAACCACTAAGATGTGGACGTTGTTAACCATATGGCCTTCTGGTCCCAGTGTAAACTGTCAGACAAATCGCTCTATATATACGTGTGTGTGTGTGTGTGTGTGTGTGTGTGTGAAAGAGATAGTGTTAAATGAAAACTGGAATAACAATCATTACTTGTGGTACCTGTTAAAAAAAGTCCAGCAGAGGACCTGCAGCACCCTACGGTACAGTTCCAGTTCCATTTTATGTATAATTAATGTGAAATAATAATTGATTTGCTGTAATGAATCAGGAGCTGTTCCTGTCTGGTGAAGGGCGTGAGCTTCCCACTGTGGGCTTAAGGACTTTATGCCAATCTACTCCCAGTACAAATAAAGGGAAATTGACACACAAGATTCCCTGCAGGGCCAGGAAGATGGATTGTTACTGTGGCTTAAACAGCAAGTGTGTTTTCTGTAAAATTAAGCACATTTCACATACTATAACACATGAACTCAAGGTTAGTGTTTTTTCCATTTTCAGTATTTTTAAATTTCCTATTTGTATTTTAACTTGGCAGAAATGACCCCCAAGCAAGTACAAAAAAAATCTGCATAGAGAAAAAGCTCTTTTCACCCAGACGTTTGAATGCCTGGGAAATAATACAATGTACTGGCTCTAGAGACCCGTGGACATCTCAGCATCAAAAGGAGACTTTATATATGCAAGTGTGTGTGTGTGCGCATGTGTGTGTTGGGGGGAAATAATTTTATGCCATATTTTTGAACTACATTTTTTTGGTTGTGGAATCCTTCTCTACATCCCTTGTACAAATTTGGTGCCATGGCACTTATTGTTTCAAGCTGTAGAGAGCTCTGAACAGGGAGATTTCACTTACCACCACGCTGTATATACACCATGAAGACTCACTCCAGCTCTCCTCTGACTTCACGTAAAAACCGTTTCTGGTGCCCCACAGCACAATCATCGCACAAGTGTGTGGATGTGTGGACGGTTCAAGAAGAGAATTCTAAGAGAAGGCATCTGTGTTGGTCTCTTCATTTTAAAGCCTTGACTTGCTGTAAAACCCCTTCAACAGGTTTTGAAACGACACCATTTAGGACCAAGTGAAAAGTAATTGGACTAATTTAATCTATTAGTGTAATTTTATGATGTAATTTAATTATGGCTGAATTATTAATATGATTTTTTTCCCTTCTCCTTTCATGTTAGTGAAATTCCTCATAGGTATATATGATTTTTTTTATTCCTGTGTGTTAAAAAAATTATAAAATCAGTCCTCTGCACAATGCAATTTGCAAATAATGTGGATAAAAATATATGCACATATTAGAGGCAGATTTATTTAAAATATCAATCTCAAATCATAATGTATCTTTGTGAGGTAATGAACTGGGTCTTTCATTACACTGTTTCCAGCATATTGCAGCTACAGGTTTTGTAATTAGCATCTGTGGTTGCATTTTTTTCCCTCTATCCCTCTTTCTCTCTCCCCTTCCACTTACATGCTTGTGTGCACACACACACGCACGCAATCACACACACACGTGTGCAAGGCAGTTCTACTTCATTGGCTCCGGTTTTCTCCAAAAACACCAAAAACAAACTCTGGCTCACATGAGTTGGTGACTATATGATCCTGTCTGTGTACAGAGGTGTAAGCCTATATGGGTAAGTGCCCTGTGACTGGCTGGCACTCCTGTACCAGTCATACACTGCCAACACCTAGTCTTGCCAGCAATTGACCCGAATCTCTGTTACACTAACCAGATGAAAGTGGTTTGACAATAAATGAACAAATGAATGAATGAATGAATGAATGAATGAACGAATGAATGAACGAACGCCTTGGTGACTTAATTTGTATACACACGTTTGGAAGATGATATCTTAACACTAAGTTAATGAGTCTGTATTTATTTTTTTATGGCTTGTCTAATGAGCTGACTGTACCATTTAAACGAACGTCCTGTCAGTTTTAGCTGAATCTGTAATATTATGCAGCTAACGTGCACAAAACAAGTCTTCGCGATGGTTTCGGTCGTGTGTTAAGGTCTGCTCACACGTCTCATGCCGAGTACAGGTTTAGTCAGATCCCTTTAACCTGCTGACACAGCCGCTACTGCTTGTTATCGTGACTCGTCACGCACTGGCTCGGTGTCCCGCCTGCCGTGCCCAGCCGTACCGTGTGGCCCCCTCCTCGGCTGACTCTGGACAGAAACGCCGCAGTAAAAAAGGCCGCCCAGGCGACACACTTCCAGGAGATCAGCCGAGACGCCCACTTTGTTCTCCCCGGTGGGTCGTGTTATGTCACGGCGGTGCAGTCACCAACGAGCAGTTCGTGATGTATAACAGCAACCTAAGCCACGCTCTAGCAGTGCAGCAAAACTGACTTTGCTCTCGGAACAAAATGTGAAAGATTAATCAGATGCTCTGGCTATTAAATTTATGTTATTTTCAAGAAAAAAAAGAAGATGCAGCAGTATTTAGACTGTCAGTGCTCATTATTACTTTTTTTCAGTTGAGAAATGTAGAAATCACATCTCTGAGTTACCCAAACAAAACCACAAAATTGGGCTGCCCTAAGACTAGGACCGCAGCCACATTCCTTTTTTGAGTTACCCAATTGTTTGTTCTGTAATGTCAGGCACTGTGTATGTGTTAGTGGTCATGTTTGCTTCAGAGTCAGGTTGTGACAGAGATGTTTTTTGTGTTGTATGTCATATACAAACAGTTACAGGAAACCAAAAGGATCACACTCTAGAAAAATATATGTGTCATGGAGAGAAAAGGGTGGGATTTTAAGGAGTCTGACATTGTAACTGTTGAGAAGTCTCAGAAAAGAATGTAAAATAGTTTCTGTACCCAAGTGAATTACTACATACCTTTTTAATTACCCACAGATAATGCAAAACGTGACAAAGGGAGTTCCAGTTAATGTACGCCGGGGAGATTTCAGAGCTGCTCTTTAAATGCGTTTTGGAACTGTGAACAAAAGGTGTAAGATGTTTGGCCCTGTTTTTCAAGTGTAAGTTTCAAGTCCTCTGTACCCCTCTTTAACCTTGGCAGCACTGGTCTCACGACAGTAATGGTTTTTCACCATTTTTGCCTTTCTGTAATTTGTCAAGTCATAGCAGCTTAAATAAATCTTCCCGACTTTTTGTGCTCACTGTGTCTTCTTGTTTGCTGTTTAAGAGCTGAGCTGCAGAAACACTGAGCTCTGGATTACCCTCTTTTACTCCGGATGTACCGTTAATGTCTGTCAGCTCCTTGTGTGCAAACTGTGTTTTGCTTTCGTTCGCTGGCTACGTGGATGGAGGGATTATTATGTGATTATGTCAATAGTTATATATAGGGCTTAATAACAGTTATTGTATAAGTCAGCCATTGACATTCAGGTGGCCTGAGGGAGTCAATATACCATGTTCCATCTGAGTACATACTTCGAACGACACGGTCTCTATTAAATCGGTTAAAATACCACAGTGGAGGGGAGTACTTCCCTTCGTAAGGTCAACTTCAAAAGTATAAATGAAAGTCTATGCATCACAGACCCAGCACAGCACTGTCAATTCAAAAACATATTATCGTCCAGTAAAGAAAATTGGAAACCGATGTTGCAATCTGTTCGCAAACTTCAGAATGCAATACCCCGCGTAACAAGGCAAAAAAAAAAAAATCTATTCTGCACATGAAACCCACTCGTCATCAAGGTGTGACGTATTCCAAATGAAGTATTATCTGCACCCTACATTAGTCAGGCCTCTGGAACCTGCCAGGCTGTGAATGCCTTAAGGCTAATCCGTGGTAACAGAGAGATGCATTCATCCACCACCACCTTAACGGCAGAGCCTTCGGCGGCCTGCAGATGCACTGCACCGTATGTTAAATTGGCTTTTGAATACCGCTTCCTGATTAAAGTGTCTTTCTGGAGAATTCTGCATCTACAGACCTGACTAAGCAGTAGATGAGCATGCTGGTGTAATCTCGGTAAGTACAATGCCACGTTTTCTGTTCTCGAGAGAGCAAGTGTCCTCGTCCTTATGGGATTAATGAGGTTACAACAGCAGTTTGGCAGTCCGGCTATACGAATGCCCTGAAAGCACAACAAAATTTAGCTGTAAATGGCATCTGTATGAAGTTTCAGCCAAATTATTACTGTATTGTTTAAATGGTCAGTTGTACACTTTGCACCACACTCCAAAAATTCTTAACTCAGTTTACTTTTACACAATGTCCTTCACAAAAGATTTGCCTCGAAGTAATTATCATCAATGAGGTAAAATGTGGTATCATGAATTTTCACAACAAATAAAACAATAGTGAGACGTGCACAGACTGCCAGAAGCTAGAGCAGAGTTGAAGCAGTAGGGTACAGAAGACCAAAACCTCCGAAGGTCAAAGGTCAGCTGTCTGCAAAATGCCCCTAAGCTTGATGACATTATGCAAGCTAAACAATCATGATAGATTATAATTAAGATAAAATAAAATTTTTACATTAAAAAATACTATTTGTACCATTATTGTTGTTTGTTTGTTTCTTGCTGGTGATGGCATGTTATTGCTGGCACGGTGGAGCGCGGGGGGTGGCGGAGTGGGTTGGCTCGACTGCGAGAGGAGGTGTCCGAGATGTGCGGGGGCGCGTGTGTGAGAGCAGAACGCCACGGTGACGGGCGACACTCAGGAGGACAGGCACTGCAGCTGTCGAGGGGTAGGACGAGTGTAAAAAGCTGTGTTTTTCTGTGCACAGGGTGACCTTGGCAAGAACTCTCTTTTCTGGATCTGAGCATCTGAGTCGTCTGTACAAGGTATCTGTGTGAACACATCGTGGTGAGCAAACAGATGCAGCTGAGGCAAGCGATGCTGGCCCCGAGCCGTCACCAGTACCGTGTGGGTCCTGGAACCTGAGTCAGTGGAGCTGATGAAATCATTACACCATGCAGAACGTAGCCTAAGAAGTGCTGCTGGTACCATCACATTTCTGCTACACCTCAATGCCAGTGGGCAGAATTACCTGCTTACTTACATTTCAGCAAGCAAGAATCGTACATCAGCTGCTTGTATGAGTGGCTCTTCTGCCCTGTTCTCTAGGTTCACCACAGAATTACTATGTAGACGTTGAAGCGAATGTGTTCCTGTAAAACACCTGTTGTGTTGTTCTGGCATTTCACAGACTCAAAGTGTCAGAATATTGCTCAAGTAAGCTAAACCAAATCTGACTCATTTGCCACCTACTGGCTGAAAGGAGGAACAGGTTAGCTGTGGCCAGGGGCATCCTGTACTCTGTGGGCTAACCTAGTGCAGTTTAAGTATGCTGGAGTGAGCGTAGCTAAGTGCCCAGCTAATGTATTGGCACCACGTGCGGCTGGTCGTGTGTTGACCATCTGCTGTAAGAAACAAACAGGAATGCTCACAGAGACGCGGGAAAGGTATCCCAAAGCATGACAAATGGCTGTCAATTAAAGGATGGGAGTGGTTGTTTACTGTTGACGGGATGAAGTGCCTCTTAACGAAGTGATGGCAAGATTGAAATAAATGTGTGTGTGTGTGTGTGTGTGTGTGTGTGTGTGTGTGTGTGAGAGGTGGAAGTAGTCAGGCAGAAGGTATAAACAAGGGAAGCCATGTACTTTGACTGTCTCCTCAGGACATGAGTGCCGCACTCCTGTGCAATAACTGTGCTTTTTTTGTGTTATTAGTATAGTCCGAATGGCTTAAGGGAGATGGTTCGTCCATGGAAAAACGCAAACCTGACAGTTCATCAGTTTATTAGAGTAGAACATTTTTTACCTATAGCAGCACAACCCAAGCACCGTTCTCAGCGGTATTACAGTAGGATCCCCTCCGGGGTGGAAACCAGCAAACTCTCAAGTTACACGCCCGCCCCGAACGAATCCATCCGCCTGGGATGGCACACCTTGTTTGCAGCGTCTGAAAGTGCCTGTTCCTCCAGCGGGCTGTTGATGACCTGCTGCTTCTGCTGCCGGCGCATCTCGGAGCGGGGGCGGATGGGCCCAAGGCGTAAAATCAGGCAGGTGTTTCCGCAAAGCCACTAAGGATGTAGGGATTACTTGTTACCAATGACAGATGGTGGGACTGGATGCATGGAGGAGAAGGAGAGAAATTACAGCAGTGCACAGCGTGGCAACGGCTGCACTTCGATGAAGCTTCGCTTGGCACATGTACGAAAAAATGCACACGCACACACACACACACACACACACACACACACACACAAATTAACTCAGGCTCACGGTAAACAAGACTAGGTGCAGTCATAGTCTACACACTTGCAACTGCAGGCTTAAATTCTTTTTATTCCCATTATTTCTTGAGGGGGGAAAAAAAAACATGAGCAGGACTCGCAGTTGACCCTGACCTCAGACACGTTTTTGGATGGCTCTTTCAGTGGGACAAAACGTGGCTGGAGTTTTCTTACGTAAAGAGTAAAATGGGCTCACTTTACCAAACATCATCACAGCTGCTGAAGGAAAACCAAATCAGGTCCACTGTTTGTGTGGCAGTGCCTAACAAGGTAGCTACAATATTTTCTAACTCTCCAGCCAGCGGTCATAGTTTTTTCTCCCCATCGCATTTCCGTGTTTCGATATTATCTTTATTCATTACTTATTTTCTTGGTGAGGAGGCCATTTTTGCCAATGTTCTGTGCAGGATTCACTCTGCTGCTCACATTTTTGCTGTTTTTGCTCATCTTTGGAGATGCTTGCGTTCTTTTGGTGTGTACATTAGCGACGTGGATAAAGTAACTAATAACGATTTGATGACGGGAAACGGCCAAGCCGGGGTGCTTCTGCTCACAGTACTCCTTGTTAGCATCAGCTTCGAACGCTCGTTATTAATGAAGAAATTAGCATGAATGCTCACAATTCTGTTTCACCTCCTGGGCTCCTGCTCGGCAGTGTGTGTTTGTTCCTGTTTGATATAGAGCACCCCTGTGCTGACAGGCCCTTTCCAGGCATCAGCTGTGCTGCGAAATGAAAGATTCATGTTTAGAGCACAGCACCAGTGTCTCTGAGGTGTACGTTTGTTCAGCGGAGCCTGGGAAGAGTGTCTTTGAGCACCTGTCCCTTCAATCCCAGTTCGACAGAGTTGACCAGGCCACCCGGAGTCAACGCAGTACACATGTCAAATCAGAGGCAGAGAGGAGCAGCAGCATTCCACCGGCAGAGCAAGCTGCCCCCACCTGATGCCCCCACTGAATGCTACTATTCAGTTTCAAATATGGGGGAGGGAGGAGAGAAGGCAACCCTGAGGCCCCATCACCGTGCGCTGCTGGGTGTCTTTCTTCAGAGTGCACTGGAAAGGTTACGCATTTTAGGTTCTTTGTGAAAGTATTTCATTCATCTGGATGGCTGTTGATGTATGTCATTAGTGCAACTGTGAAATCCACCGATTACGCATAAAATCAATGCACATGCTGTTTTGAAATAAAAGGACATTAAAAATAAAATCCCATGTTAGAACAAGTGGTTGGAGGAATTTGTTAGGTTGTTGAGAATTTACTTTTTTAATGAATTTTTTTCTTTCTAATTGCTGTTGGTGTAATTACTTTTACTGGTTTTGTTTTAATAGGACACAAAAACAATAGTTAAATTGTAGATAAGCAGGCATTCTACTGACTTCATAAAAACACTTTTAAAGGATGTATTCTTCAGATAGTGTCAGGCAAAGCTGTCAGTTATAAAAATGTTTTAATCAAATTTTAATGAATTGTGTTCTTTTTTTCAGGAAATAGAATGCAATATTTCTGAAGTTGCAGAACAAAATGTCTTCAAACATTTTAGGCCCTTATTAGAATCTTGTGAGAAAACAGAGGACAATGACTGACTGGTTTATTTATCTAGATTTTATTAGTGGCATCCAAAGCATGTGCACGCTTCTTCATGAGGACAGAATGATATTTCAAGTCCTATTAATAATAGCGTCACATAATTCAACCATCAGTTACTGACACAAAGCGACAAGTGGTATCTGGATATCGAGACAGTCGCTAAAGAACAGAAGGAACAACTGTAGTCAGACAATCTTAACAGAAAATAATAAAACATTTAACAAGAGGCTTCCAAAGGGGGCAGCAGGGTTTTCTGTTGGACTGATGGGAGACAGGGCAGCAGAGAAAAATGGAGCAAAGTCCTTTAAAATGTACTGCTCACCCAGACAGGATGTGCTTGACGAAAGAGGTGTAGTTGATGCAGCCATTGGCATCTTCCTGGCCGGCCATGAGGCGGTCGACCTCGTCCTCGGTCATCCTCTCGCCCAACGTGGCCAGTACGTGTCTAAGCTCCGCTCCCATGATGGTACCATTGCCCTCTTTGTCAAAGACTCTCAGACCCTCCACAAAGTCCTCAAAGTTGCCCTGGTCCTTGGAGCGTGAGATATGCTGCAACATAGGCAGGAAGGTCTCGAAGTCCACCAGCTTGGCGTTCATATCCTCAGGTCGTGGCTTGCCCAGGACCTTCATGACCTCGGCATTGGTGGGGTTCTGGCCCAGTGCCCGCATCACGTCCCCACACTGAGCGTAGGTGATCTTCATCTCTCCCTTTGGCGTCCGATCAAAGAGGGTAAAGGCTTCCTTGAACTCCTCAATTTGGTCAGGGGTGAACTCAATGGTGACGGTCTTGGGGTCAAACGCAGGCTCCTTGGGGACCTCCGGCTGGGGTTCTGGGACAGGAGCCGGTTTAGCCACCGGAGCTGCCTCCTTCTTGGGCTCCGGCTTCTTGGGTTCCGGTTTTTTTGGTTCGATCTTCTTGGGGGCCATGGTGCTCTGGTCCTGACGCTCTCTTGCTTGGGAAGGAGGCTTATATTTATAGATAAAAGAAAAGGCAAAGAGCGAGAGACACTAACACAAAAGCACAAATGGGAAAATCATTTCCCCTGGCCTTTATAGCATCCCGAGGAGGGAGGGCAGTCCTGCTAGGCAAACACATGCCATGGCATACTATAAAAGGAAGAAACCTGAAATAGACCCACCTGTCAAAGACTCCACAATAGGGTATTGTTATCAGCTGTTATCGTTCAGTTGATGGAACTCCAGGATGCCATCAACAGCTCCTGTGCACACCAATTACCCTGAGATGTACCGTCTGACAGATCTCAGCATGAGGAGGAGGTGTATTTATGTTTTCCTTTCTACTGATTGTAACACACAAATAATTTCTCCTACACCCTATACATTGGAGATTGTATAAATATAACCAGTGAGGTTTGAGAAAATAATTTTCAAGTGTGCTGTAAATGAGCTGCAAGCTTTATCCAGGTGTTCCTTCAGGTCACTTACTGTTAAGTACGCTTGTTTTGCCAAATAATGTGACCATCACTAAATACACTACAGACCCCACTCATTTAATGTTAAAGTGTATCTCTCCGTGTTCCCGCACTGCTAATAAGACAGGCACACTGAAATGACGAAATATTAACACGCTGCATTATTTTCAAGTTTGCACTTTTTAATTAAAACTTAAAAGCATCACAATGTTGTCAGACTATTATTTTTGTGAAAGTGAAAACTATCTTTAAAGTTAATTTTTTTTAATTATAAATGTGAGGCAGACTTTTTTGTTTGATTTATTTGTTTGTTTGTTTAATTTACATGCCACCCAAACTGACACTTGTCCATGGCAGAGCGTGAGGCAGTTTACCTGCAGCCAAACAGGGTCCCACACACAGAGGTCATGTGATACACACACCTGATGTCATGCATGGGCCGCCATCAATGTGATAAGCAGTTTGTTCATGTCAAAACACGTTTGGCGGCAGAGCTCTGTTATGGAGGATGACAGGAGCGGGGGAAATTGAGGGGGGGGGGCTATTTCAGAATAGCAGATTATTCAGATGCATGCTTGATGGCTTCAGACGGATTACGTGCAAGTGTCTTCTTACCGCTGCATATGCCATTACAAGAGCCGGAAATAAAAATAGCCCCTCATTTCTCTATTATTTCATCACTATGCCTGCTGCTTGGTGGAACTGCCAGACTTTCAGGCTGAAGAAAAACAAATGATGGTTTCAGCAATCTGGATTTTGTGTTTTTTCCCTGCTGTTGAATGATGTAACGTACAGTACCGAGAATCTGCAGATACTCACATTCGGCTGCTCAAGAAACGTTCATTTAAGCGTTTATTTCTGTCCACTTTTGTCTGTCCGTTTTGTTCGTGCTGAATAGTCGTCATGTTACGCGAGTGTTACAGAAGTGCTAATGCTAATGCAACTGGCTTATACAGTTTACTTAATGTCTCAGAAAGTTAGTTGTAGAAACTGAAATCCAGTTTTGTCTAAATCACAAATATTCGACTGTACATACGGGAACCTTAACCAATGGTTAAGAAGGCAGATGCTCAGCATTCAGCTCTACTGAAGTTATGTGCTGGTACAAACATCTCGGGAAGATGCTTATCGCTTCAGACTCCATTAGGATAGAGTATCCTCTCCTTCACAAGGATAAAGCAGTAAATTGCTTTGTGTTAAAGTGTTGCAAATTGGCTAAATTAGCCAAGCCTGACTCAGATTTTTTAAATACTGTGATATACTGAGCTGTCATTATGTCAAATGTCAGATTTATTTATAAAGCACTTTTAAACACAAAACTTGACAAAAGTGCTCTACAGTCCTAATGTAGGAGCAAACACAAAACAGACCGTAAAATCAGACAATAATCAAAAGGAATTAAGGAATAGAATTATGTGCAAATCCTGATGTCTTTCATCAGAAATATTGATCCAGGGTCAACATCCTGTTTAGAAAAAAGAGACAAGAGAGTGAAGGGCTGCACCTACGGCACTTGGCACATGTTCAAGACATTGGCTAACTAAAAAATAAAATGTTACTTCATTTGTAGGTGTTTTGTTACTCATAGGAAATGTCTGCATTTAGCGTGTCCTGAATTTATTCAGCATGTGAGAATTAGAAAATAAATCTTGAAGGACAGACATAAAGAAAAGCACAGGTTACTTATCAAGTCCTGTTCCATTGCCGAGGTTAATCAAAAGTCAGTGAAGCACATCTATTGTAGCATCCGAAGGAAACGGGCTATGAATGTGAGTAAGAAGATTCCAATAAAGTTTGTTCCCAAAGGGCTTAAAATGTACTTAACATATTAAGTAACTCAAACCGCTTGCGTGTTTAGTGAGCAGATAAAGTATCTGTCACAGATTAAATATACCATAATGCGGTTATGCTTAATTCGTTATCCTTCTTTATAACTCAATTTAAAACTTTTGTTCCCAGTGTATTTCTCGTCTTGTGTGTCAGGTGGGTTTTCAGTGGACAAAGTCCGTGTGTTTAGGACAAATGGCAAATCACTCAATGGTTTTAATCTTATTTTCACATGCAAGTCAGTTCCTCATTTTATTTTGAAGCCATCCTTGTGTGGAACTTTTGGGTGATGTTATCTAAATCTCCCACATATCATATTATTGGTTTCAGTGGAAAGGAACACTTTTTGAAATTTGAAATTGTGTGTGTATATATGGACTACACTATGCCTTAAGAGAGGAGCCTTGGGACACTCTCACACTTACCCCACACACAACTGGGCTGCACATGTCAGGCATAACTGCTAATGTGACTCCACCCTGGCGAGGAATCACGCTGTCCAGGACGTGCTACATTCCTGAGAGGAAGCTACATTTACGTCTTCATAATTATTACATGAACACTGCATTCTGAGTTCCCGCCAAATGCCTGTCTCCCGGGAGAGAGGGCAGTGCGATGTGGCGCAGAGAGGAGGCAATGATATGGTTGGGGAAGGGACGTTCAGTAATAGATGACCTCACATCCTCCCTCCCTTCTTCCCTCCCTACAGCATCAGGGGCCTTCTGGGGACAACGCAAATGTATTAATCAGTGTGATTGAGGGCAGAGCAGGGGATGAACCCTAGAGATGGTGTTTGGGTCACCCACTCTAGTCCACTTGGGATTGATCATTATGAACGTATTGGAATTTGCAAGGCGGCCAAGGTTGTCTCACACCTCCAGGCCTGGGGTTCGATTCCCACCTTGGGTCTGTGTCTGTTGAGTTTGCATGTTCTCCCTGTGCTTGGTTGGTTTTCTCCATGTTCTCCGGTTTCCTTCCACGGTCCACAGACATGCATGTTAGGTTGATTGGTGTCTCCATATAGTCTGTTATGTGTGTGTGTGTGTGTATGTGTGTGTGTATGTGTGTGTGTGTGTGCCCTGCAGTGGGTTGGCGCCCCACCCTGTGTGTCCCCTGCCCTGTGTATCCTGGGTTGGGCTCCAGGCTTCCCGCGACCCTTAACAGGATAACCAGTATGGAAAATGAATGAATGAAATTTACAACCCAGACCCAGACATTGTTTCTTTGACTTGTGTTACTGTATTGGACACACTGTGGAAGCAGCGTAGATGTTATGTGCATACATACTTATTATTATTATTTTTTTTGTAGCATTATAAGGTCTAAGAAAATATATATGGCTGCTCGAATTTTGGGATTTAGATAATAAAGCATGCCACTTTCTGGACCACCGAGTGCACCGGATATGCCAGCAGCACTGGCTGTCTGAATAGCACCACCCCCAGTACAGGGTTTCCTCTCTGGTCTCACTGGCTGTCTGAATAGCACCAACCCCAGTACAGGGTTTCCTCTCTGGTCTCACTGGCTGTCTGAATAGCACCACCCCCAGTACAGGGTTTCATCTCTGGTCTCACTGGCTGTCTGAATAGCACCAACCCCAGTACAGGGTTTCCTCTCTGGACTCACTGACTGTCTGAATAGCACCAACCCCAGTACAGGGTTTCCTCTCCAGTCTCACTGACTGGCTTCAGCACTCCCATTCAAAGCTCCTAAACCATGTGGAGGGAACCGAGTGATGACTGGTGGCCAAGCTGAAAGACTTGGCAGGTGGGTGGAGGGGTTGACATCAGCTGCAGAAACATTGTGGAGGTGGGATGTTTCCAGTCAGGGCAGGGGGGCTTACTGGGGCTGACAGTGAGTGACGCAAAGCATAGCCGACATGCCATTAGTCTAATAAAAGAGCAGCACAGACCAAGGTGTGGCTCTGAGATGACGCAGCAGATGATTAGTAAAAGCCAGGAGGAGCTCCAGATGTGCTCTGTCTGATGTGTGATGTACACCGAAAACTGGCTTTAATCATCACCTCCTGACCTCCCCAATGGATTACTGATATTCTGTTGATTTTGTCTGAGATGAGTGTTTTGCAGTATTTTCACAGAACACAGTACTCAGCTGAGGTTTTTCACTCTCCTTATGTCCTTACGTCCTTCAACGTAATTTCAAAAACAAATGGCAGTTACCCTACATACTTTTAAGTATTGCTTTAATTAGTGTATATGTTGCAACTTTCAATGAGGAAGATAAAAAACAATGGTGTCCTTAAATTGTATGGTTGTTGTATGGTTCACCAAACGCTTTGTTTTACCACCATTATAAATCTGTTTGCTGAATTTCTGCTTGTATTTAAGGTAACAGCTGCAAAAATAAACTCAATTTTTAGGCAGTTAGTTTCAATCATAATGACTAAGACGGAATCCGTAAATATAGTGCAAATGGTACTTTTGTAATTGCATAAGTGAAAAATTGATGTCTTACTAAGTAGTAATGTTTAGATAGGCAGGGCTTACTTAATCTTACTGAGCAAAGTAGTTAAAAGCATTTGTTAGTTACTTTATCAGATTGAAGAACTGATCATTTGGGTTAAATTTGGCACCGTTTCCAAACAACAGGAAGTTGGACTCTCTCTCTCTCTCTCTCTCCCTCTCTCTCCCCCTCTCTCTCTCTCTCTCTCTCTCCCTCTCTCTCTCTCTCTCTCTTTCCCTCTGGAGAGTATGCACTTTAGTTTCTGACTTTGTTTTTTGACATTTAAAGGGGGTCCTCAGAGAGTACATTTGGCTGAGGGAGAGACAGTGCGTAGAAAGCCATTGTAATCACTTCATTCTTAGCAACACAATAGTATTCAAGATGTGACTTAACATAATATGGCCAAGCTGACAATATCTTCTGACATAATGAGAGACAGTTAGTGCAGTTGTATGAGGGTAAAACTTAAAAAAAAAAATTGGAAAGTAGTATTTAGGTCTATAAATGGCCGAAGTGCTATAAATATTATTCACACGTTGCTTTAGATAAAGTATTTGCTAAACACAGAAATCCCGTAATGAGATAAATCTGTGGCTTGTGAAGAAAAAAAACTTGTCAAATCAAGGTGTCTTGTGTACAGGAAAACAAAAGATCAGATGCAGCTCTGCAGTTACAATAGAGCATGTTCTTTTGTTTCAATGTGGCTTCAGATTGAGTGTGGATCAGAAAAGACTTGTGTACCTTCAGAAAAAAAGCAATACTCAATATTATCTTCTGAGTATTGCATGACTATAGTGCATATACTTGAGGTGAGGGAGCAGGCGCGCGCCCACACACACACACACACACACACACACACACACACACACACACACAGACACATGCACACACACACACACACACACACACACACACACACATCTTTCAGTCCTCCTTTCTAACAGCAGAAAATATATTTCTTAGGTTGCAAAAATCCCTCACCAACCCAGCACCGCTCCCTCACTTACAGCGTGGACCTAAGATTACCCCACTGCTCAACAAAAGCACAAATATAAGTTGAGGTAAAAAAATAACATAAAAATAAAAAAATTATAATGAAATTATATCCTTTATCAGTGTTCATCACAAGCATGTCATAGAGGCTGTGAGCTGGCATTGTGCTGACTGGGCACAAGAACAGACTGACACGGTGGTTCATAGTTAAAGTATCATAGACTGACTTTCTAACATAGTGATGTGGGACGTCAGTCACATAAGTGCCTTTCACTCACACTGAAGGAAATCCAAAAGTAGAGCACCTGTTAATGCAGTTATTATCAGACAATCACAGCTGTTGTCAGGGCAATTAAAGACGTTTTACGTTTGTATCGCCCCCCCCTCGTTTTTGATCTGTCACTCTGGGGTTTTACATATTGCCAGTGTGTTCCAGCCCCAGTCACTGCACGTCGTGGTAATGTAGGGTACGATGATAGTGTTCTCCAGCGTGTTTAACTTTTGAGCCAAACTTTAATATATGTCTCCAACTGGACTGTGCAGATGAGGACAAATGAGTATAATATTGAAATCATTGTCATCTGTTCCTGTAGGATTAGGCCAGTTGACAGCGAGGACATTCCTCTTATGGATTTTTATATGAAATACTGTATAAAAATATCAGTGTCTGCCTGAAAAGAATGTAGATTAAGCAAAGTTGCAGTTTGGTGGTCCTTTGACTTCAGAATGTCAGCATCTAGTATTGAGTAAAGTGCATTATTTTGGTGCCAATGCGTGTCCAGTATTTAATCCGCAAAATGACAAGATACAGGGAGAGGCTGATGCCTCGTGCAGGAATGCAAATGGACACATGCCACCAAATGTAGTATACATCTGACACAGTGTCATGCTGCTGTTGGTACACGTGCACATGCATGAGAACAGTTAAACAGACACACACAAACACACTTACACACACACACTTTAATTTAAAATGCCAAAGACAGGTTCATCGTGCATCGCTCCAGTACGGAGATTATTTGAGGGAGCATCTTGATTACATGTATCATTTAAAAATACTGCTGAGATGAAAAGGACAAAAAAATTGCACTTCGTACCATGGTCTCATGTTTGCACTGTTAACATGAAGAGCTGATGTCATGTGCTGATAGTCAATCCATTATATTAGGAGCCCAACATGCAGAGGCTATCAAGGTTTTTTCTGTTGGAGCTTTTGACTGTTATGTTTTCAGGTGACAGGACAACTGTATCTAACATTTTTCATCTTACTGTTGCAGGCCAAGTATACCACAGCTGAATAAATTATACTCTTTTCAATCCTGAGGCTGTAATTCATCTATTCATGTTGTATTCTTTATCTGAGGTTTACATATGCACAGTCATAAAAGCATCATTTTAAAGACGTTTTTCAAAACGTTTTTTCTTTTTTTCACAAAAAAGGAATCTTTCATAATGCAGTCATATTACCAAGGGAAATAACACAAAGACACTGTAGCCAGGGCTAAACCTTTTGTCTGTGTATTATCTCATATGCCTGTTATTGAAAAACCAAAATAAATTGATCAGTCAATCAATCTTTATTTCATAGAGAGATCTTAGCAGTTATATTTCCATAAAGCACTTTAAAGGGGTGCAGAGCTCACCTGATTCTGGACATTGTAAAAGGCTAATATGGTAATATATTTGGAAAGCATTTATAATCCATAATATACAGAAGATGAACTGCAAGTAGGAAAACAAAAATATAAACCTCTGTGGAAAGACAATTTATAATGTTGTTCTGAAAGAAGTCACTTGGGCCTTAGCCTTTGGTGCTGCCTGGTCTTTTAAAGCTGTGGCAAATCAAATACTTGAGTACTGTTTTATATACTTAGATAAGCACCTGGATTAACCCCTAACTACTTGCACCAGTGTATTTTGTACACCAATCTCAGTTTTTTGGTCCATCATCTGTGTACGTGAACCTATTGGCAGCAGCCGCCATCAACACTTAGCTTCATTCACTACAAAAACATGTGGACTCTACTTCCTAGCGTTAGTCCCCCGCTAAGCCAGGGTCCACTGGACGGCAGAGACAATGCCACTGATGCAACTGAAGGACTACCAACCGATGCGCCATCTGTCGTTGGACACACACACACACACACACACACACACACACACAGGGCAATTTGGAAACACCAATTAAACTAACCTGCATGTCTTTGGACTGAGGAAGGAAACTGGAGAACCCAGAGAAAACCCACCAACCACGGACAGAACATGTGGACATAAATGGACGTATTCTGTATAGCATGACACGTTCAGAAGATGCAGCACAAAAGAAGTGTCAATCCCTCAAGAATCTCACCATGGGTTTGATCAAGCCTCATACGGAAAACAGAGCAGTGCTGAAACATCTTCCAGTTGATATGAAAAACTTCTTGGCTGAAGATAAACCACAACAAAATTAACAAGAAGAGGACACTGCTAAGCATCCTCGAAAAGTTGGAAACCTGCGTTGCCCATGTGAAAGAGCTAAATGAATCCTTGAATCGTTCTTCTTACAATGTTTTTGTCTGCAAAGAACATTCGACAACTGAAGTAAAATGTGATAGATGTGCAGAACTGGTTCTGCAGCAGATTTTCAGGTTGTCCTAGACTCTCACACTATTCAATGATACGGTATTCAAATTGCATTTAAAACATGTACAATGTGAAATGATTGCAATATTTTATGATTTGAATGCTGGTGCATAAAGAACCCGGCACAAGTGCTTATGTGATTAGACACGGTGTGAGTACTTAAGGGTTACAGACAGTACACTTTGGCTTCTTTTTGGCTTTTTTTGGATCTTGAAGTGGCACAAATAATTAATTTATGACATGTCTTGTAATGCTCTCCTGAGAGACCAGGGTGAACCTGGAGCAGGAGGACATGTTATTCAGTCCTGACCCCATAAGTAGAAACCCTCTACCTGCAGGACTGCTGGCTTCAGCCCTGAGCCCTGGCGATTCACCCCGTGTTTCATCTGTGGATAAAATGGAGACGCTGCTGAGTGAGGTATGAAAGCTGGACACACCACTTGGCACATTTTAAAATTACCTTCACAGGTTTTCTCTCCAAGATGTCTCACCATGTGCAGTGCATTCATGTGCTCCACCCTGAAGTAACTTTCAGTTTTTTTTTTTTCTTTTGTTTCCAACAGTCAGATTCAGAAAGATGCAACTCACAATATGTAACATCTTGTTTCAGTTTTCAAGTTTAGGGAGGGTAGAGGAAAATGCAGCAGAGCACTTAACACGGAGTTTAAAGACACAGATTACCTTCAGGTTACCCCCTATATGTTTTATCATAAAATTGAAGACACAGAGTAAAATTAAGATTTTTTTTTACCATTTCTTATATTAACCAGACAAAATAAACATCTTGATTAAAGTACTAACATTTACAGAGGGGATCCGTTCTGGTAAAAGTGTGTTGAGTACACACACATTTGCCGAAACCCAATCACAAAAAATTTATTTTTTTTATAATTGTTATTTTCTGTAAATAAATTTGGAATATAACAAGAATATCATCTACAAATTTATTGAAATTGCAGGGATTTTGGAGGTAAATCCAGAAATCAAAGAGAATCATGTAAGATGCATTTTTCCATATCTGATGTCATCTTACAACCACCAAAACTGAAAACAAAACAAATGGATAGTTAGAAGGTCAAAGAACTGAAATCAAAAATATAAATCTTTAACCATCCGGATTACGTGTGTGCTCATCCATTCGTTTCGGCGGCTGTTCATCTGTCAACTGTTTGCATTCATAATCACCCCCAAAGGTAAGTTCGAAACACGTATGATCAACAAAATGATTGACACCAGATTGTCACCAGATAAGGAAGCGGTTGTGTCTAAAGGGATGGATCGTCCTAATGGGGGAATCGTTACCCTGGAAAGAGCTGACGAAACGATCTTTTGAGTCATTGTTGAAAGGTTAAAAGTGGCATAGAGAAGAACATCACAGATGTGCCATGGAACTAACTGGTATCAGTAAACAGGAAAAAACTTAGTGCCACAGAAACACTGACAGGATTAAGAGAACCCTCAACAGCTCATGACTGGTTAAGGAGTAAACGTATTTAGGACAGTCCCATATTCAGCTCATATAGTATCTGGACTGTGTGGCAGGATGGCAAGATGGAAATTTCTCACACAGTAGAACATCCAAGATTGTCTACATTTTACCAAAAGATACATTGTCTTGTCTCTTAATGTCTTTGATGTGATGAAACAAAGGGTCAAATTTTTTGCCTTAAGGATGGCAAGCATAGGCAGCATAGTGTTTTGGTCATGACCCACAAGGTCATGAGTTCAAATCTGGATGTGGTGTGGAGTTTTTAAGTTCTCTCTGTGCATTTGTAGTTTTCTTTGGGTTCTCTAGGTTCCTCCCACATTCAAGAGACATTGCATCTTAAGTGGATTAGACAACATAAACAAGCTTGTGTGTGTGTGTGTGTGTACATACCTGCCCTGTGATGGGTTTATGCCTAGCCTGTCTAGGATAGGCTCCAGGCTACCCTCAACCCTGCAAACAGGATAAGCGGTTGGATAATGGATGGATTGGATGAACGTGAAATATGTGTCTGATAGGAAGACATCACAGTTCATCACCTAAAGAACACAGTACCTGCTGGGAATCATGGCTGACAGTATCATGCTTTAGGACTGCTTCTTTTCAGCAGGGACAGGAGCTCTGCCCAAGGTAGATGGGATAATAACACGCTCCAAATACGAAGACATTTTGGTACAAAACCTGTTGGCCTCTATCAGAAAGCTGAAGATGAACGGGAATTCCACCTTCTAACGTGATTACAGCACATGTCAAAGTCAACCAAAAAATGCCTTCAGAAAAAGAAGATCAAAGTTGTGGAATGACCCGGTCAGAGTCCAACTCTGAGTCCCATAGAAAACCCAAGGAATCTCCTAAAGAGGCATGTGCACAGGAGCACCCCAGGCAATCTGAAATAGTTTCAATGTTCTTCTACATGATAAAGTGGGATAAAACTGCAAAGTGCATGTGTGCAAAGCTGAGAGAGGGACTTAAATACAAGGTGCTTCTTAACGTATTAGCTGGGGGGTGGGGGGTGTATGGACTTATGCAAACAAAATTTTGTATATTATCAATGAATTTTCCTAATAATTCTGTTTCATTCTCTATTAAATTGCCTTGATCATATCAAAGAGAAAATGATGTCTGACTTGATGACTGTTAATGTCTTCCTTTATGATGCAAAAACCTGCAATTTCAATAAGCGTACTTTTTAATCCACCGTTTTGTGATATTCATGTGGATCTCTGCGATTTGACTTGTGAAGTCCTACACGACAGTATTAAGCAAAACAATTTACAGCACAATTGACTGATAATGATAAACCATTGATCATGATTTTAATTAGCTCATGATTGGCTAATAATCACGTTGCCCTCCAGGGCTACACTTGTCCTGAGTTAATTATATTATATGCTCACTCACCAGCTGAACAGAACAACCAGCTGTATATGGGTTACAATAATTATTTAACTAATTGACATGGGTATGTATTCTAAACAACCCAAAACGTTTAATAGGATGCTTGCTTGTTCACATTATTGAGAACGACAGAACAATTAATATAGTCCAATTGATTCCTTCCTTCTCCGTTTCCATCTGCCAGGGACAACCTTGCATTGTTATTGGTATTTACTGCAACACATCAGCACACCCAGAGCATCGCTGATGCTTGTTTCAAGCCAATCGATTGGGTTTGTACAGTAGAAACCAGGAGCTGAGGGAGACCTGAAATCCAGCGCACGTTAACAGCACTTGATGGCTGTAATTGCCTGCAAATGTCGATAACTGCCCTAACAAATGATGTCGGTGTGTATGTATCTGCAAGTGGAGGCCATGTGAGCAATGGCTAAAGGTATCAATATAAAGTGAAGGAGACGTGGGATGAAGAATGCAGAACTGAACCAGAACTGGTAAGTCACCTTCTCAGTTCTGTTGCTTATATGCAACTATTCCTCAATTGGTCATTGCTCTATTGGTAAAGAAAGTCTTATATTTTCTAGTCCATTGTCCTGTATGGATTGTTGAGCCTTTAGTTATAACAGTATTTCATACTTTAATTTTAGTTTAATTTCTGAGATTTATGTGAACACATTGACATTAAAATTGAATTAAATTAATGGTGTGTTTTCTTTTGTCTTTTAAAACATTAATTTTTAAATAATAGCTAATTGTAAAGCATGTTATAAAAAAGTAATACTTCGGTCTTAATATATTGGGTAGTTATTTTCTGAATAAATATGGTTTGTATAACAACTTGCTTATGAGAATGCATACTTTTTGGTAGCATTGTAAACAAAACAAAGTGCAGATCTATACCCTTCAGTTCTGGGTAACAAACGAAGCATGTTTTCAGTATATGCACCAAACGGCACCGCGATTGCCCTCGTCTCTATGTGTGAAGACTTTTTCCCATTTCTCTCTGCTGTGACAGATATTACTGCGTTTCTGTCGATGCGTTGCCCAAGAGTGTGACGCCCAGCGTGCAGTAATACTTCAGCCTGCTTCTACGAGTGTGACGCCCAGCGTGCAGTAATACTTCAGCCTGCTTCTACGAGTGTGACGCCTAGCGTGCAGTAATACTCCAGCCTGCTTCTACGAGTGTGACGCCCAGCGTGCAGTAATACTTCAGCCTGCTTCTACGAGTGTGACGCCCAGTTTTTTTGTAAGCTGAAGGGAGTTAAATAATTCATAGCACAAGTACATTAAGACAAGGAATGATTGCAGTGATCGCATTGAAATGGGCTGTTTAATGAGAAATGTTTGCCTTCCTGCATGCTTAGTTCATTAGATTTTAATGGTGATAACTGGAATTAATACAGTCTGAGTGCAGATTTTGCAGGTCAGTAACTACTGTAATGTAATGTATTATTATTTTTTTTCTATTTTGTGGGAGAGGAAGTATGACTGTGCTTCCATTCTAACAATTCACAAGTTCTCTTTGGCGTTTTTTGTCTATACAGGGAATCAAGTGAAGTTCCTCTAAGTGCCTGCAAGAAAATGTTGCTCAGTTTATCCTTCCTGACAACTTCTATGTTGTAGTGGGCCAATATCTGTTTGTCTTGTCGTAAAGAATGCAGAGTTCACAGCCAACAAGTTAACTGCCAGCATAAACGACTATGTCGTTCTTGCAGTATAACTGACAAATTCAATGTGAATCTAACTGAACATGTCATGAAAGCTGGACTGCATGTAAAAAAAAACACCGGTGTTGAGACTCTGGACTGTACATAGAAAACCATATTTGTGTTGGGCCTCTGAACTGTACATACAAAACCATATCTGTGTTGGGCTTCTGAACTGTACATACAAAACCATATCTGTGTTGGGCCTCTGAACTGTACATACAAAACCATATCTGTGTTGGGCCTCTGAACTGTACATAGAAGACCTTACCTGTGTTGAGCCTCTGGACTGTATGTAGAAGACCTTACCTGTGTTGAGCTTATCTTCACCTCTGCTATTTTCATTTTCATATAATCTCAGCTAAGTCACTTATTCAAACCCGATACTTCAAGCCAGACCTTTGACACCACTGAAAATCCAGCTCTCTGCATTTCCCAGTAGAAAAGAAGCTGGAAACACATGAAATTGGATCCCTGTACAGCTCTGCCATGTAGCCGGATCTGACACGCAGTATAGCGGTGTGTAATCTGCTGTGTCACAGCAGCTTTATGAGAAGCAACATAAAAGAATGCGTGTGTGTGTATGTGTGTGTGTGTGTGTTATATGGGAAAAAAACGAAAGAGGAAAAAGTGCACATGAAGTGCTCAGTGTAAACTGCCCAGAAGGCCCTAGTCCCCAAATGCTGAAAAATGCAGTGATAAATGAGGTCTCCAAGTCACAAATCCATCTAAATCCAAGAGACAGCAAAGGGACACATGAATACAGACATAAAAAGAAAGCCTCAGATGTTTCTATTACCTCTATTTTCTGTAGTTTCTAGCTGCATGTACAAGTATTTTTTTCAAGTTTGGACTTTGGAATATTTAAATCAAAACCCAAACCTCCATCTTCCTGTCTGAAAATATATGATTTTATGCACCAAATGGTTTGTCTTTGGTTAAGAGGCACTGACATTTAGCACAATGTTAAAAAGACCATAAAATGTACCTTACATCTTAAATCTTTAATGGCCCTTGGAAATACTGCAGCACCATTAAAAATGTGCAGCTCTTTTCTTCCTTTCTTTGGCTTGCTGTGAAGTTCCCTGTTTGTGTTTGTTGTTATGAGAGATGCAATAAAGACAAATGTAATAATGAAAAAATCCTACCTAAGAACTACATGCTCTGGAAAATTAATTTTAAGCCTTTTGATAATATTGAATAATAATAGTCAGTCATTATCACAGTCAATCACATGCATCCAGATCATGAAGATAAGAGACAAGACTTGATTTTGTAATTAAAACACTCTGATAAATCGATAGGTTTCATTAATTTCTGCTACACAAATAAACAGTAAAGGCAGAGTTGTGACACTTTAGTGTGTGACTATAGGGACACTAATATTGACATGCCAGTAGAAACCATGTTATGCTGATTTGTTAATCCAGCCTAACCATCATGTATCGTACTAACTGACATATGCATGAAAGGGAATATTTAAAATCAATTAAATTTTTTATTTGAATTAAAAACTTTGAAGACGTGGTAAATCAGTAAACAGACAGCTCTGTACTCTCCTCTTACTGCATGCAGGATGTTTCAGTATATTGTGTACTGTAGAAAGGGGCGTGTATCCGACTCATCTTCATAAGACACAAATAACTTGTCAAACCCATTGTTGATAGAGCCAGACCTCAGCAGAACAATTATTTATTTATTTTTTTAATGACCAATTAAGCTTGAAAAACCAGATATGTTTCAGAAAACCGTTGCAGTAAATTAGCGATTTAACATTGGGTGCTGAAAAACAGTTCACGCTGCCTGTGCAGAATGAGAAATGAAAACACAAACAGCGCACAGCTGTAACTAAACTATAAAATGCTTCAAAATGAAAAAATTCGAGAAAGATCAAGGTTGGGGCAGAAACCAGTGAAATGTGTAATAAGCTTTAACATAGTGACATATTAGGTTTCATTTATTCCTAATATATTTAATTCCAGACTTGGAGCACACAGACATGGTTAGGCTTTTTTAAAATGCTGAATTAAAATGCTGAATGTGTCCTTTAGGGACCCAATGTGAAGCCAAAGATTACACCATTCTTATACCCATCATATGAGTAGTATTTGAAAGCTCAATACTATGAAATAAATTAATAACCCAAACATTTTTCGTATACATTCAGTTTCCACAATTCTGGATGTTGCTTTGTAATACAATTTTATTGTGTACGGGACATCGCCATAAGTAAACAGCGGTCTTATCCTTATTTTTGTGCTCAGTTTAGCTTCACAGGCTCCTAGTGACGGCAGTGTGTGCAGGCTGACCTGGTGTTTCTGTTTTGTTTACGCTGAGCCCACTCATACTATACAGCAGAAGTAAAATTTGTTGCTAGCTAAATATATACACATTCAAAAAGCAGATATATATTCAGAACATAACATGCCGTATGACAAAACAGTGAATTGACATCGGAGCATGTGTGTCGTTCAGCGTGCTTCAAACAGCCACAGGGTGGATGAATCGTCTGGTTTCTTCAGGTTGGACTCATAGCGTTCCCAATGCTCCTGTGTTTGGAAACACCACCGCTTGCAGAGAGCTGCTCCAGATAGGACGACAGAAGCCTTGGGAATGTAGCCCCGGCAACACATTTCCTCGCTGCCTCGCAGCTGCAAATTCTGCTCTTAATAAATCATCATTTTCTCCAAATTACTATTTGCTCAGCCATACAGTAAAACCAGAAACATATTGACTCCTTGCCAGACGTGCACCATGGGACGATCGATCGTCTTCGTTCCATCTGGGAATGTTTTTTTTTTCCTCTGGTCATTCAGCTGATTTAAAAAAGAAACTTGCTATATGCCTGGCATTTCTGTACACATCAAATGGCTCAGAACTTTGGAGGCGGCCATAAACAAAATTCTACAGTAGATGGTGAAATATTCAGCATACAGAGGTGCGCAAATAAATAGGACACTTTTAGGCAAAATAGGCAAAAAGGAGAACAGGTGCTTCCCTAGAATTGGTCGAATAAGATGTTATGTCTGACGTATATATGTCAAATTGAAAAACAAGATAATTCATAATCTTTTACATTTCATATTAATTTTTGCATCAAAATGTACTTAAAATGACATTCATTTTATTCTGACTTACATGATATGTATTTAGATTAACCTGAGAACTAGGTTATTGGCTTTAAACTAACATACTGCATCTGTGTGTGGTTTCCCCGTTGCAGAGTAGCAGGAAATGTCTCCAGAAGATCATTACCGCTGCTCAGAAGATCTCCGGCTGTCCTCTACCCTCCCTGAAAAATCCCCACAGCCTCCCCATTCCTGAAAAAAAAAAGCCCATAGCGTTTTCAAGGACGCATCCCTCCCAGGACTCTCTCTGTTTGACCAGCTGCTCTCAGGCAGACGATACAGGACACTGAGAAATAGGTTAAAAAATATTTTCCACACACAAGCCATAACTGCACTAAATACGAGCTCATTTTTTGGGACAGCTATATTAACCTCAAATGTAATAATACCTTTCCTGCGAGTGTTATGAAGAGAATTGTGCTACTTGACAGCAGACTGTGGAATCTCTGTGTGTGTTTCTACTTGCCTTTATCAACAATAGTTCGAAGAACAAAGTATTTTATAGTTTTTAACTTTTAGCACCAACAAAGGATTGCATTAAAGTTTGCTGTACATTTACATAGACAGTTAGGACTATTCTATTCTATTCTATTCTATTCTATTAAAGACCAACCAGAGACATAATTAATCCATGATCCAATGGTGACATTTGTCAAGCTTTCTGAAGGTGAAGGACAGCCTGAGTAGGTTCTAAATTTGTGATAGGAAGAGTCACGAGGGTCTTTTTCATATTACTGAGAACACAGAGGCCTTTATTGAACATTAGTGGGCCACTCGGCTTTTAAAGTTCACCCATGTTTGTGGGCAAACAGCAGGCAGTGTGAGACATGGGCCGTTCCATACCAAGTTCACATAGAACTACCTGGTGTTTTCCTCAAGGTTTACTCCTGTGTGCGATGTTTTGAATAGCTCCTGAATTCTGGGGTGTGGGGTGGGGGGAGATTTTCTCTTTTTTGACATTTTTAGTATTGGTTTGTGTGATCGCATAAGAACCATCCAGTCTTTTCATTCCAAGTAAATAGACACGTGCAGACACTGGGCTGGGAAGATAACGCGCGTTTAGGAAGAAGTGTAAAATTGACATCCAAATTATAACGTTAGTCCACACGCCACAGAATTCTGTTCTCCACATTCACTGTAAAGTTTTTTTGCCTTAAAAACTAGATTGTAGGGAGACACTTAGGCAGAATACAGGGAGTACAGAATTTGGTAGTGGAGTAGTGGATGGTGGGGGGGAAGGCTTCAGTGATTTGGTACGCAAATAGAGAGCAACAGATAATGGGTAGAGTTTGGTAGACAGAAGGACAGAATTACATCAAGGAGCAGCTCATCTAAGAAAAAGATTTTCACAGGGGAGTTCAGGCAGGCACAAAAGGGTCGTTTTATCAGTGATAACCGCTGTGGCTGAAAACATTCAAATGAAAGTGTTGTTTGGTTTTGTTCTAATCACTGTATTTCTATGTATTGCCCTCCCTATCACAGTCACCCAAATTGGTTGTTAAAGATGACACAAGACATCAGATTGAGATACAGACATAAGATGAATAATTAATAAATTACAGAAATAGAACAGGAGAGTATGGAGAAGACAGAGGAACCAATACAATTCTAGTTGTCCAAGTTCAACTGAAATGTTAACATAATGCAGTTAAAAAAAAAAATGTGTTTGAATTTAACTATATAGCCATTTTGGCTAATATGGAATTTTATACACATAAGCACAAAGTCAACTTGCATTATGCAAAGAGAAACATCTCTTTAAAGAAAATTTAATTATATCTAATTGAGCCCAAGGTGGGACAATTTAAAACTAGCATAAATTGCAGAGGTAACCTGTTGTGTTCCTTGCCAGATGGTGACTGACCAACAACACACACACACACACACACACACACACACACACACACACACACACACACACACACACACACACACACCTCCAAATGTATCCGCTTGGACGAAGCTCCACCAGAGGGACACTGAAGGCCAATGAGAGCAGCTTGAGCACCAGGAGCAAAGGAGGACTGAATTGTATTATTTATATCATACTACTAGGACCAATCCAGCTCCCAATAAGCACCACTACTCTCTATAAGGTTAGCACGCCCAGGATGGGCTGGGCAGCCAGTCAACCTTGGGCCCCCAGAGGTTTTTTTTCTCCACACTGTGGAGTTTTTGGTTCCTCTCCTCCATTGTTGTTTGGCTTCATTCATTTGTATTAATTCTTCATCTGGAATTTACTGTGTAAAGCGCTTTGAGGCACATTGTTTGCGAAAGGCACTATATAAAAATTTATTGAATTGAATTGAATTGAATTGAATTGAATTGAATTGAATACACACACATAGACCTCTGCCACACCCTGCCTCTCTTTTCCAATAACATCTTTAGGAAATCTTAAACTTAAAATGTGTTAAATATAAAAAAAAAACTCAGTGAGAAAACATTTGATTAAATATTTTGACTAGATTGTTTTATTCATGCAAATGCAAACACTGTAGATTTTCTTTGCGTACAGAATATGTAAAATACACACAGACAAAATTTAAGTACCCCATGCTAGAATTGTTCTATAACAATATTGATTTACAGTGCGCTGTCTGTTTACTTATCTTCGATTTAAAAATGTTCAGTTGCCAACAGGATCTCAATAAAAGCTTTAATACCACCTACAGGTCTGCATCGACTCCTAGTCCCAATCAATGATTTGGAACATACAAACGAGCAGCGAGTTTAAGTCATGAGTACGTTATAAAAACCAAGCAAAAACATTAGCTGAATTTTTGTATGTAATATATTATTTCATTAAGTTATTAGTACTGTTTGTCAATATAAAACATTTCAAAGTAACATCAGCTGCATGAGCAGCAGGCTGAACAAAAGTATTTAATTTGAATATGTGACAGTAAATGGCCATTAATGAAATTACTGTAACAAATTAATTAATTAACTTAGGGTTACTAATAGGTCAAAGTGCTGTTGACGTCACTGAGAGCTCTGTTATATGTTGCTTGTTCCATGTCGTAATGTGGTTGATGGTGTTTACCGCCACCAAACAAATTTAAAAGCTCTGCATCAACCTCATTAAGCAAAGCGTTATGCCGTCATTTAATTAGTTCTTCTGTTAGTGCTACGACATTGATAACAAATGTCATAGTTCTTCTCTTAAAAATGTGTTCTGGGTTCTGTGGAGAATTTAAACTCAGTCCATAAGATTTCACTTTAGAAAACAATTATATTATCAAATTTATTTGAACATTAGAGAATTCCAGAACTGCTTATTTATATTTTGATAATAGAAGTTCAAATCAAATCAGAATTTGAAAGTGTCAAAAGGTCCAGTTTTTTGTTGTTAACTATTGTGTAATATTTTCATCATAATTGCATCACTTCTTGCGACATTGATTACCACCACACATTTTAGTAAAAAAAAAAAATCTGGAAATGAAAACTACTGACGATGTCGTCTATGAAGATTCTCAGTTGTCCAGGTCAGGTTATCTGGAAGTTTAGTCATGTCAACTGGACTTCTTTCTCCTTTACGCAGAAACGTTTCACCTTTTACTAAAAGTCTTCTTCAGTCTGGAGGAGAAAGAAGTCCAGCTGACATGACTCAACTTGCAGATACTGACTATGTCATCTTCCAGTGTCATCATGTTAAATCACTGAAATGTCATTAAAGCAGAGGAGCAAATCTGAATAAAATTCAGTTGTAATTGTGACTTTAATTTTTGCCTATGCTTCACCAGACTGTGCCACTGGAACTTTTGGCATTGTGTGTAGCATGGTCTCATGTTAAATGTATTTGGTAACTTCGTTCTGCTGCAGATGGGGAATACAAGCAGACACATGCTAAGAGCTTTGGCTGGTGAGTAAGGAGTCTTTGAGTCATGCCTTAAGGAGAGGTTCCTATACGGTACATAAACTCAGGTTAACTTAATCAAGCATTCAATTTGGCTCTATAGATTAAATGTGAAATTCAAAAAATCAATATTGAACTGGATACAAACATATAAAAAAGTGAATAATGTAAAGGTTGTAGGTATAAGGACATCAGGAACTGTGATTGCTGTTATACATAAAAAGTGCAACGAAACACAATGTATAGAGGTGTTAATTATAAACCGGATACGAGGGAAAATTAAATCCAACTGGAAAGCAAACACATTGACTCTCTGAACAATTTTCACTGTACTGTCCTAATGCCTCCTTCTTCCATTCCAGCAACCTTATACCACTCCTTATTGACGGATCCCACGCAATAATGAAACAATGATGCCATACAAAGAGTATTAAACTTGAAAAGCAAATATTATCATTTCAAAATTTAAATAATGAATTACAAAAATGTTCCGAGCTCTGCGTTTGCCTCACAATAATAACAACTTACGTTAGTGCTCAGAGAAACGGACCTAAACCAGGAGAGAATGGCATTGTGTTTGAAATTTTACTCACAACACCAGCATGCTTTCTAGTGAATTATCTAGAGTGGCATTTTAAGAACGACAACAGCTTTTAACTCCAGTGACTTTGGTAGATCTCAAGATTTATGGCTTTGTTTGGCTCAGCAGTTTTTGAATACTTTGCTGATGAGACAGAGAGCACAGCTCTTCACCGTACACACAGCTGTGTCTGCAGTGTGTGCAGTGTAGCGCATCCATGCCACAGAGCCAGACATGCAGCAGACAGAGATGCCCAGAGGGATATGTGATCCACAACCAGTCAACTGACCTACCAGCTAAGGGTCCTGTTTGCCTTATTTATTTTCCACCTTCCCTTGGCTAACTTTAAGTCGTGATACTGGATTTTAGTCTACTTGTTTTCAATACCCCATCAACCCCAGTAGCTGTAAACCTTCTTTCTTTCTCTTTTTCTTTCTTTCTTTATCCCTCACTGTTTGTCTCTGTCTCTCTCTCCACCTCTCTTTCATTCAGTCTTTCACTCAGTTTGTCTCTCTCTGTCCTTCTGTCTTTCATTGTCTTTCGCGCAATCTGTCTCCCTCTCTCTCTCTCTCTCCTCCTCTCTTTCATTCAGTCTTTCAATCCATCTGTCTCTCTGTGTGCTTCTCTCTGTCTCTCAGGCTGATCTAAGCGTCCTGCCTGTGTGATCCTTTCCCCCACCTCTTGGCGGTTTCTGGTCTCTAGGGATTCCAACCATTACCTACAAACCATGATAACAGCCACAGCTGGGGCCTTTGACAAGTGTGCCATTGTAAAGTAAAGATATTGTTTAATCAATATCAGAGTGTATGTCAACCTTTATGGTCCGAAGTGGGTGAAATTACATTTGACAGCATTCTCAAAACTTATTTGATATAAAATTATAAAGCTAATAAATGTATTATTATTTATGAACTGAATCAATAAAATTGTTGAACCAATACATTGTGTTTCCCAGAAATATATATATTCATCTTGTGTAATTTAGATTTATACTAAAATGTATCTGTGCTGTTGTTATTTCTCTATTCCCACAAATAGCTATATATGCCCTGATTAAAGGCAATTTAGTATTTTTGAAACAAACATGTTCTTTATAGCACTATATAATCATAGTACATCATATAAACTTTGAAAATAATGGTGTAATTACTTAGATGCTTACTGATATGGACTAAAAAAATATAGTTTTAACCTATATTTCTGTTTATAATTAATGACATGTTTGTGATAGAAGACGTGACACAGACTGCAACAATTGTAAAGCTTCTAGGAAACAAAATACATTTCTAAAAGCCTTTCTTATGACACATATTTTCAAAACAAGATGTATGGCCTTTAACAAGCTGAAGCTGAGATACAAACTCAGATAAGGTACTTCATTATAGGCCATTACACTGAGCTCTTTGCTAACATGTGGAACTTTTGCATGGTCCCATGACATCTTCCTCTCTCTCTCAGAATAATTGGCCCACACTGTCTCCATGTTTGGAGTATTGTGCAACTCCCCTTTGTTGCTGTCATGTACGTTGATGCTGGATATAATTAGATTATATTAATGGATCCACTTCAGCCAGAATTAGATGGTGAAGGAGGTACAAGAGTAGACTAATTGCTCCTTCATCTACTTGTGTGGGACATCTTGGGATCGTTCAGCCATTTAGTGCATTAGGATTATGGAACCTGTGGGAAGTATAGAGGGGAGAGGGGGTTCGAGTGATGTGGAGGGAGTGCAACAGAAGCATCTGACCTCTCTTTTTCACAGACGTGAGTGACAAGGAGAAGAATCAGGGCAGACAATAACAAGAGGGGAGCCAGTCAATGGCCATAACTCAGACATTCTTTCAGCAAAGTGTCAAAAGGCAGCATGACTCATAAAGTCACCAGCAGTCTACACATGTGGAAAGATGAGCCCTGTGGCTGTGCAGCATGATGGGCTGTTTGAATAATGTCAGAGGAAGAGATGACAAGAAGCTTTTTTTTCAATTGACATTAAAAAAACAGTCATTCGTCACCTCTATGGATACTTACTAATACCTCTACAGCAGTGTTAATTATTTCAGTTTGAGCTTTAACAGTCGGTTCTGAAGATATATACTGTAAATATCAGAAACAGTGAGGAACGTAAGCAAAACGAGACATAATAAATGAGAAAATAATCATGAGGAACAGAGACATTGTTTGAATCAGTCAGTTTAAATTATGTGTTTCCACCTTAACCACCTTTGGGCAAGACTACGCGCTTTCAGGGCTATATGAGTGATGGGCAAGTAAACCTTCCGAATCCTCTTTTCAGACAGGCTTTCTATGTACATTAACTAAAAAAAGGTTTATGATCAGATAATGGGTTATAAACAAATTATAGAAGCAACAGAGATGAAACAAACATTTTTGGTTTGCTTCATAGATATCAGGAAGAAGACAGATTGTGAGGGGCTGAGTTGTACAAGCCTGTTGCATCTCCATAGTGATTGATCTTCAGCCCATGGCCTGTAACTGTCTCAGGTAATGATGCTGGCCCTGATTAGACTGCTGGGAAAGTGGTACAAGAGTAGGACCATGCTTTATAAAATACATGTGAATGCATCTGACACACAACACATAGTACACACATTGAAATCATATCATCTGTCAGACAGGGAAGGATGCTGTTTCAAGTCTGCAAGTTCGTATCTGCGTTTAACTGTTGTTATTTTCCTTACAAAGTAGTAATTTTCTTTACCTCAATTTTGCTCTGCAGTTTTTATGTCCTGCAGAGAGAGAGAGAGAGAGAGAGAGAGAGAGAGAGATTGTGAGATATATATATATATATATATATATATATATATATAGAGAGAGAGAGAGAGAGAGAGAAGACCCAAAATTATCAATAATTGCAGCTAGATATTACGAGCTTGCCATAACTTACAAATAAGTCAGCTCAGGAAAATGACTGAAAAAACAGGGAGAAAGGAGCAGTAAAATAAATAAAAAGGGAAAAGAAGGGAGGAAAACAAGGGAGAGGAAATGTGGGAAGGAGAGGGGTGCGGAGGGTGTTGTAACTGTGTGTTTATCTTGACTTTGTAACACTGCAGTTTTTGTAACACTGCAGTTTTTTATAATTATTATTTTCAAATTTTTATTTATTTTGATTTCTTTTTTTTCACAAGTATGCTCACTGGTTGTGTTGGTTGAAAAATGTATATGTTCATTTAATGCTACTTTGTTCTGTAATTGCTTTGGCAATACTAATATGTAGTCATGCCAATAAAGCTTCTTTGAATTGAGAAAGAGAGGTAGATAGAGAGAGAGAGAGAGAGAGAGAGAGAGAGAGATAGTCAGATACACAGACAGACAGAAAGATAGTCAGATACAGAGAGAGAGAGATAAAGAGAGAGACTTATCCTCCATTTGTATTTTGTATTGTGCATTCCAGTTTTGGTTTGATCACACCGAGACGCCAGATTGTGTTCTGTGTTATCAGGTTGAGGTATATTCCCTTTGGGGTTTTAGGCCATTTCTCCATGGATAATTTCTCTGGCTCCACTAGATTTCATGCTCTTTTTTTTGGTAAACTTCTCCTGTGAGTTCAATACTAAAAATACATGGCTGGACTGAGGTCTGGAGGTAGCAGCAGTCCATCATGTTGTGTTTCATTACTTGTTTATTCAAAGATGTTGCATGTTTTGTGGTGACTGTGATGCTACAACATCCGTTTGCAGTGTGATGTTGACATGGTCTGTATGTGTGTCTCTCCCTTGTTTACAGCTGGGGCTGCAGCAGCAGATGAGTGAGAAGAGCCCAAAGTACAACACCTCTGTCTTTCATGTCAGCCACAACTGTGTGTTTCTCAGCAGGTGCATCATTTGTTCAGTCACAGACATAAGATGGCCATGAGCTCAGTCTGTTACATTTACCTGACTCTAACCTTGGGCCTCAGCTTGGCATTTCAGTGCAGTCCAGAAGTGCCCCCCTTGCCTCGAGCAACTGATTTCCACAACCAATGATATGCCGCACACTGTACAAATCATTTTTCTCACACTATAAGATGGAAGTCTTATGGCCTCTTCCTGAGAAAAGTGACAGCTCTTTGTCTTTGAAGATTCAGTTTTCTTCCCCAATAGGTACCTTTGACCTCGCTTATGTAAATCAGTAACCTTTTGAGTGACCTTCACAAATCATTTGCTGTCTTCATGATGTTGCACTTGGAATTTCTTCTAGTTATCATTTGGAGCATCCAGGAAGAATTTACTGAACCTGGGCAGGATTTATGAAGCATGGCAATTTCTTTAGTTTTTCTGTAGATGCATGAAAGCGATAACTTCTCCTTTGAAGTTTTCAAAACACTCATCTATGCCTGGTTACATTTTGGTTAGACGATTATCAATAACCACAATACATACACAGACAGTGGAAAGTTAGGTGAAAAATTGCACCATGCCATATAGAGAGTGAAGAGTGTGGGACAGGCATGAGCAGCCTTGAATTAAATAAAAAGCAGATCCCGTGAAGTAAAGCACAGCCGACAGGTCCCTCTATATTGTCAGTGTCCATAAAAATCAAGAGCTAATTGCTGATGAGGGGCCACTTTGCTACCGATCGCTCCGGCTAACGACACTGCACCAGAGACCCGTTGTCACCGTGGTGATTGTGGTGAGGCCCGACCCTCTTTCTGTAGTTCTGTAAGGATTTCTGTCATGCACCACATGCTTTGGCAGAAACAATCCCCCCCCTTATGGTCTGCTCCACTCCATGTCTTCTCTGGAGTTATCGACACCCATCACTGAATTCTCCTGCTCCTCAAACACTGTACTCTTTGGTTTAATGTTGAAAATGTTCGGCTAGGAGGGAGGTTTTTTCCATTTGCACAAACCCCTCACCATTATGTTTTGCTTGTTATGGGTGCCTGTGGTGGGTTGGCACCCCACCCTGGGTCCCCTGCTCTGCGCCCTATGCCTCCTGGGATAGGCTCCAGGCTTCCTGTGACCCTTAACTGGATGAAGCGGTATGGAACATGAATGAATGAATAAATTAATGTTATGGGTGCATTGCTTATCTGCATGTATACTGTATGCCTTTTAGTACTTGGCTAAGAGAGACACATGCCCTGAGCAGTGGTTGATGCATTACATTAAACTAAAACTTTCAGTGTGCAGTAAAGTAATTTCCACAATATTTTTGTTTTCTTGCCACATCCATTGCGCAGAGTACACCACTGAAAGTTGAAGGTAAAAAAAAAGCCTCAAGATGTGTGAATGCACAAGCGGGCATGTCCGTAAACGCTTCAATTAAAAGAGTCTGGCATGTTTTTAGGGGTTATGTTGTGTAAATGAATAATAAATGTTCATCTCTGTGACTTGCTGGATTAAAATTAAGTGGCAGTGGGTAGAGTGAGTAGTGCATAGAGCTGCCATAGTTAGCAGGCTGCGGTAATTAATGTGTTTTATGAGCTGGTTTGTTTGAATCTAAGCTCTTAGAAAAATTCCCTACGAACCACAACATGTACATCCCCTGGGTCAGAATAAATTTGATGAGGTGCTTTTTTACAACATTGAGAACAATATTTAAGTGCCTGTTTTGTTCCCCCTAGTGGCCAGATAGTGTTTTTTTTTCTCTTCACTGTAGACATCAGCTAATGAAACACAGCTGAGAGTCCAGTCTCTGTGCCAGCAGCCCCCTCATGAAAGTTAACAATGACCGCAGGCAGAGCAGCGTTACTGTAGAACTGCCGAGCAGCTTCTGAGTGTGGCTGCATCGCCTGGGAGGATAGGCTGAGATCTGTCCTCCTCCCAGCTCTCCCCTCCAGCACCCTCTAAACAGCCAAGCCAGAGGCAGGTCAGCCTGAGCAGTAGCTGATGACGTTCCTGTGGAAACGGAGGAACACTGACCCTGCTTAGCATGCTGCGTTCTAAGCTGACTCTGCGCTCCCTCGCTGTCCTCTCGTGAGAGCAGGCCATCCTGGCTGCTCTGCTCTTTCCAAGGAAAGGTTTCTAAAAGGCTCTTCTTTCATCTTCTCTCTATCATTTCTCCCATTTTGAGAGACTGCCCTTTCAATGTCAGCCTAATGGAACCAACGTCTTTCTGGCTTCATTCTGTTTCTTGTATATCTTTCTTTAAAATAGGGGATTTTCAGCAAAGGAAGCCCCCATCACCTCCCCCTCCCTCAGATACATTATATACCTAATAAAGGAGTGCAAAACACCAGTCAGAGCATGTGGGATTTCAGTCAATACACTCCCTATGAAGGTCACACACAGAGACCCTGCTGGTGTGCCCTGTTGTGGAATGTCTGGCCATATATCTATAACTGCTGAATTATGTAAGTGCACTGCTGTTACTATGACTGCTATGGGTGCTGCTGCTGCTAATGATATTAAAAACATAAAAAGAATGGATCAAACAGTTGTGGTAAGACTTCAAAACTCCTACATAAAGTGTAACACATTCCGACACTATTTGCCTCGAAGGACAAACATCAAGAATTGTGTGGTAGATGCACACTTACACACACACACACACACTCACACACACACACACACACACACAAATGACTGTATATTTTAACTGCACTTCTGCTAACCCAAATTGAATGTCTGTGTGGTTCCCATCCTTAAATGAAATTAAAGAGAAATAATGAAAGTAGATATAAAAAATGAAAGGGACATTAAATCCACAATGACAATTAGATTAGCAAGGTTGGTTCAGTTCAGCCTTCTGCTTCAGTGATTCAGAGGACAGAATTATGTACACAGGCATGCTGCTTGGTGCACCATCATTCAGCACAATCCGGCAACACAATTCAGCAGCTTTTATCTCCCATATGTACATTTGTTCACTGATTCTTTCCAAGTAATTTTCTGTCACTTTTCTGTCAAAGCTCTGTGAGTCATTTTCAGCATACCTGTTTCATTTGGGGAGAAAAAAGCATTATCCATCCCTCGATTTACAAAGAGTTCTCTGCATTAACATGTTTTGTGATATCAAGGGTTAAATAGCCAAACTCCATCACTGCAAAAACAAAAAAACCTAAAATGTAAGAGTGTGAATTAATAGTCAATTTCATTTTGATATAGTGCCTTTCACAAGCTTAAAGTGCTTTACAGAAAGAAATTACCACCTCCATATCACCTCCAAAGAACAAGATCTCAGTTTTATCTGTGTTTAGTGAAGTCATTTGTGCCCATCCATCTTTCGGTGTCTTTGCAACATTTAAGTAAGACGTTAGCTGATACATTATCATTAGATATAACCGTAAGGTATAACTGAGTATAATCTGTGTTTGTATGATAGTTGATGCTATACTTATGTATAATATTACCTAGAGGTAACATGTAAAGGGAGAGGAATTCTGGGCCTAGCACAGATCCCTGTGGTACTCCATATCTAAGTGATGACATGAATGAGGGTGTTCTATTGTTTGACGTTTTAACATAATAATAATGGTTTGTGAGATAAAAAGTAAAACAGTTCTAAGATAAGGCCCATAACAATTTGAAGCTTGATTACCAGAATATTACGATCCACAGTATGAAAAGCAGCACTAAGATCTAATTGAATGAGAGCTGTTATGTTCCCTGCTTCAGATGACATCATCAGTTGCAAATCTCGTCAGCATCGTTTGAGTGCTCTATCCTTGTTGGAAGCCAGACTGAAATGTATCCAATAAACTGCTGGCTTCCAGGTGAGCTTGCAACTGTATTGCAACAAATTTTTCCAGAATATTTGAGATGAAAGGGTCATTTAAAATAGGTCTGTATTTTCTAATTACTTCAGAATCCAGATAAATTTTTTAAGTAGCAGCGTAAGGACTGGAACTTTAAATGAGTCAGGTACAACACCTAAAGCCAGGGAAGTGATCATTAGGTTCACTAAAGGTCCCACTAAAATTTCTACTGAATCCAAAGCAGTTGCATTGGAATGGGATCTAATGGATAAGTGATGGACTTTTTGTGGTCTAAAACGTCAATCGGTGTAAACTCACTAAAAGGATGTGTGATTAATATTGTTGGTGGGCTTGAAGGGGATGTATTGGAACATAGTTTGAGTCAAATGTTGATTTTATTATTAAAGAGGTAATAAAGTTTTCATTACAAATACTGGAAGGCACTCACATCTTAGGGTGTTAGACCATGCCATTTGAAATACCTTGAGGCGTGGACTGCCACTGCTCTAATTTATGACATTCCTGTTTCAGCCTCTGTGTATATTTATTAAATCTGGTGGTTCTAACTAATTTAGTTTTCAGTGGAGTTACTTTATTTATTGCCTGTCTAACCACTGTATTAAAGTTATGTGTAATTTCATTAATACATGCACTGTCAGTGAAAACTGTGTTCTTTATACCATCTGTAATATATTTTTTTTACTTTGTCTCTATTCAAAAGGCAAGTCATAATAGCCTTTTCTTTCTCATGCAAAGAAGAAAGTTTAATCTCAGAAGTGATCAAGAAATGATCAAAGCAGGAATTACCTAATGGATGCACTAATAAATGGGAGATATTAATACTATGGGTTATAATTAAATGTAAAGTATATCCATGCATGTGGGTTGGTTCAGATACAACTGACAGAATGAAGTAGAATGAATCCATCTTTGTGTTAATATATATATTACAGTTACCCAAAAGTACAATTTTATCAAACTTAAGGATGAGATCAGACAGAAAATAACTAATAAAATATGTCTATAAACCTGGAGGTTTGTAGATTATTATTATTTTATTATTATTTTTAAGTAAATTCATAAATCTCATTTTTAAGCAACATTGCTTCAAATGACAAAAAGTCACTAATTGTTTTTTCCTCAATTTGAAGAGACTCATCTGAGACAGTAGGCAGGCCACCTCCTCCTCCTGAGCTGTTGGCCTCGTGTAAGTATGTGAAGCCATGAGAAGATGTATCAACTAGGTGGAAAGTGTCAACAGGCTTAAGCCATGTTTCTTTAAGTATCGATATCCGAATTAGTATCGAGCACGATATCATTAATCAGAACTACTTTGTTTTCTAGTGAGTGAGTATTGAGTAAGTTGCATTTTATACCTGTTTCATGCTTTTATTTATCTAGTTTTTTTTTTGGCAGAATTTACAGTAAATTATGTGCACACAAGACCCTAGATTAGAGGCCGACTGAAATTGATTTTTTTGTTTCGGCCGAAAACCAAAGCCGAAATCGAAGCCGAAACCGAAAGTTACAAATTGCTTTCAGCCGAAACCGCAGCCGAAACTGAAAGTTGAAATACACTTTCGGCCGAAACCGAAACCGGAGCTGAAAGATATATCACCCAAAAAAAATCCCGAACACATGATTTATGAAATATGCCATGGTGCTATGCCACTTTTATTAATAAAGAACTAACCATTAATAATCAGTAACCATTAACATCACTAACTGTTAACATCACTATTAACAATTTATGAACATCAATACTGTTAATTAGTAATTAAATCCAAACAAATGAATACTGTAGTTAAGAAACAACAGTTTTTCCACATTCTCGCCCAGCAAGTTGCTACGCTGGTCAGCATACAGCTGTGCAGCTGCACTAAACAGCTGTTCACTGGCCACGCTGGTCGGCGGGGCAGAAAAGTACAGCGGAACCTTGGATTGCGAGCATAATTCCTTCTGCGACAAACATAACGCTTGTATATCAAAGTGAATTTTCCCATTACAAATAATGTAAAATCGGATGATCCGTTCCACACGTCCAAAAAAGTTCATATAAAAAATAAAAAGTTTTTAATGGTATTTTTTGTACAAATTATTGTCCCTAATATCGCAAACAAATAACAATGATTATTACATGGTATTAAAGTAAAAAAATAAAACAAGTTAACCTGCACTTTACCTTTGAAAAGAGTCGTTGCTGGTGTGAGGGAGACGAGAGGGAGGAGAGGAGGAGGGTTATTGCCTGGAAGGAGAACCTCCTTCCATGAGAACATCTGGTACCTCGAAAGTTCATTCTCTTATTCGGGTGGTGCTTTTCACATCATACTTGATATGAAAATGCTCGTCTCGCAAGACATCACTCGTTAACCGTGTTAAACTTTATTAAAAAAATTTGCTCGTCTTGCATAGCACTCATAAACCAAGTTACTCGCAATCCCAGGTTCCGCTGTATTTTAATTGGTTAATTCTCACCTATTCGCTATAAAACTATTAAATAACAGACAAGTTTTGCTTATACGGAAGATACTGCTGTAATCAGGGCAACAGGCTAAACCTCAGTATCAATATTGTCAGACGAGTCTCAGTAACAACACGCGTGTAAACTAAAGCAGGACGTAAGTGAGTGAATGAGCATCCTTCGGACTGTCCAGCGCCGACTGCCGGCCCGCAGTCAGAGTCGGAGCGACAAACAGCGCTACTGTAACATTCTAACTGCCCAGCGCCGACTGCCGGCCCGCAGTCAGAGTCGGAGCGACAAACAGCGCTACTGTAACATTCTAACTGCCCAGCGCCGACTGCAGGCCCACAGTCAGAGTCAGACTGACAAACAGGTTACTGTAACATTCTAACTGCCCAGCGCCGACTGCCGGCCCGCAGTCAGAGTCGGAGTGACAAACAGCGCTACTGTAACATTCTAAAAATAGACATTCGGTTTACAAAAGTCTGTATCAATTTTGGCCGAAACCGATAGAAAACCGAAAGTTAACTTATTGTTTTTAGCCGAAACCGAAACGACGCCAAAAGACGTCATTTGCCAACTTTCGACGCCAAAACCAAAACCGAATTTCGTTCGGCCTCTACCCTAGATGGACGTCTAAGTACAGGACTAGGTGTAATTATAGTAGTCATATTATGTCTATTAGCAGATAGATGTTGCCCTGAGTAGCTGTGCATGTGAACACCAAAGCACTGTCATGTAAAACAGCGTACATGCTGATGTATGCTTTATCTTTAAAGACAATAAGAAAGCAGCACTTGGATTCCAGAATGCATCAGGTACTTTTCCTTAAAGTCAAGTTAAACACTTCCCAAACAATGTAATGTATTAAAGTGTATTGTTTTAATTTAAATCTTTAATTTAATTTAATTTTAAATCTTAAATAAATCTTTAATTTAATTTTAATTTAAATCTGTGACATGGAAACATGGTTCACCATAAATACAATTAAGTGTAATGCGAATGCAATTTGACTGGCAATCCTTACACATGTATTATTATAACATACACTATAATAATGCAAGTGTTCCAAAGACCAAACAATATATAGCCATCATACTTGGACACACTTAAGTGAAGAACATCTGAAGATGATGACCCTGCTAGTCCTAAGCCCTGTTGTCCATTGATCCACCTTTTTCTTCTCTACTTGTCCTCTGTTTCCACTTCCTCCTTCTTTCCAAAATCACTCCCTCATATCATCCTGGATGTTGTACTTCCCACTGCTGGCCAAATGAAAATACATATAGTTCATTTGTTAAGCATCAATTACCACCTACATTTATTACAATCTCTAAATCTATTTGTTTTCTGTAAGTAAAAAAAATATTTATATATTCTGTGGTTTTGTTGTCCAGTATGTCTTGTTGACTTGTACCTGTTACTTTGTGTCTCAGTGGAGTTCTTGATTGCTCATTTTTAAAACTATTGTAATGTAATAAAAATTTATGTAATATTGATCCACTCATGCATTTGCACACTGTGTTATCCACACAGCATAAGAATTGTTTTCCTTGCAAAAGTGCTATCAGACATAGGATTGTCTGACAAATTGGTAGAATGACTGAGAATAGTAAAATGAAGGGACAAATACGTTGTAGAAAAATTCCTTTCTGTAGCATAATATCTCAGATTGTGGACTGTGGTTTCCTCACTTCGTCCAAAAAACCATAAATCGGCTGTTATTGTGAAGTCCTGGGAAATTAACAACAACAACAATAATAGTAATAATAATGCATTTGTGTGTGCAAGTGTGCATGTGCCTGAGTGTGTTTATGTGTGACAAACAGTTGAATGGAATGTGGTGAGTCAATTCTCGTGAGGACATCACTTGTGTGCTGCTCCTGTGTGCTGCTCAAATCGGGACCTGAATCACATCAGGTCCCGATTTGAGCAGCACACAGGAGCAGCACACAGGATTTGAAAACAGCAGCAGACAAAACTTGACAGGAGCAGCACACAGGAGCAGAATACAGGTTGTGACAGCACCAGCAGCAGACAGGCCCTGATATAGGATGCACACTGGAGCTTAGATTCTTGCAGTGAAGTTTCTGCTTCCTCATATATGACCTATCATGCACCTTTGTCCCTTCACACTGTCTCTCATGCTCAGTGTCAGGGGAACATGGAGAGAGAGAGAGAGAGAGAGAGAGAGAGAGAGAGAGAGAGGCTGACTGAGAGTGAGGAACACAGAGATGGAGAGAGAGAGAGAGAGAGAGAGAGGCTGACTGAGACTGAGGAACACAGATGGAGAGAGAGAGAGAGAGAGAGAGAGAGAGAGAGAGAGAGAGGCTGACTGAGACTGAGGAACACAGAGATGGAGAGAGAGAGAGAGAGAGAGAGAGAGGCTGACTGAGACTGAGGAACACAGAGATGGAGAGAGACTGTACCCTGAACATCATCAGGCAGGGACATGTCTACAGATCTGCTGTCTGCACTGAGGATTGGAAATTGCTCAGCGTGAACAAACAAGAAACTTGTGCCTGTCTGCTCTCAGCTACCCTTTACAGCCAGCAAAACGATTGGAAATATGCCAAAGAAAATATGTAAACAAGATCAATGATTTCACAGTTTTTGCAGATGTTGTTAAGCATTGAAAAGGTTGTTTCCTGCCAGTGGAATTTTTATTACAATTATGAAAGCTCTATGAAACAGTAGTAAAGTGTCAACTCTTCCCGAAAACCTTCAATTGCTCATCAGGTATCAAATGCACTTGCATCCACTGAACACGCATGCAGCAGTTTGGCCTGCCAGGCTAATATTGCATGCAAATCTGAGGTTTGCAACAGAGCTTTGAAAATGCAGTTGAAAATTATATAAGATGGTCCCCAAGTTTCGAGGGTTAAACAGGCGATTTCTCAATCTAACAATGACGATAGTGATACAAAAAAATTGTAAAAATATTTAAAGTTTTGTGTATGTAATACAGTACGTTGGGACGCTGTCGAGATGTACGCAGCTCCCGCCTTGTGAGATGCCTTACTCTCGCCAGTGATCGACAGAGTCCAGTTGTCTCTGTGTTAGAGCGTGTATTTTTTTAGAGTGCATATTTATTTTGTCTTGACTGACGATATTTTCAAGTTAAGATGGGGTCGTCAGAGCACATCTCCTTCAGGGACTACCTATATTTATGAACTGAGCGACAAGGAAGTTAAAAATTCTTAAAGACTCTTAGTGGCTGCATCGCCAAAATCTGAATATTAGGGTCATTTTGGGATAATATTGGACCATTACAGCATAGCTTTTCTATAGAAAAATATACTTGTATAATTATTAGAATTAACATATCAGAACTGCTAATTAATGTATTGCTCATAGGCATTTGAAAATAGGGATCTTTACCATGCGACCCTCACCAGGACTAGGCGGTTAAGATTATGGATGGATGGCTCTTTACCATGGCACATATCAAACACCACATATCGGGCGGGGGCAACATCTTAACTGTGATTGGCCGATTTAATTGTATAAATATAAAATGGATTAATGTACCAACACACTTGAACTGCAAAGGCTGCATTCCGGCTGTTCTTTATACCGGCCTTCTTTTGTACCTGTGCATATACATGGTCATGCCATCAGTTAAAAGCAAGTTTAATCAGATAAAATTTATGATCTTAGGAGCATTGCTGCAGACCTCAGTACAGACCAGTGCATAAAAATGGCCCTGGCTGTCAGAAGGTTAGGCCAAAGCAGTGTGTTACACTTTTAATTAAAAATTTTTGGCAAACTGTACACAATTTATCACTTTTCTTTAGTAATAAATACCCATGAAAAATATTTAAGGGCACAGCCAGTGAACAATTGATTGTTATGAAGCACAACTCTGTGAGTTACGTTGGCTTAACTAGTACAGCAAAATACCCCAATCATTTTCCAGCAAAGATAAATAGGTCTGAGCTGCAGATTAAACCAAACTTTCCAGACTATTTATTTTTAAGAGATCACAGATAATTTCCTGGGTAAACAGGGAAAAACAACAGGGAAGGCTCAAGCGATTGTGACTGCTCAGACTAAATGGGCCATTACTTCAAATTGATGATCAATGTCTTAAGATAGGAATCGTCTATCCTTGTCACCTGAAGGTTAAGTATATAGATGAAAAGCAAAATGAGATTAATACATATCTGAAGCCCCTTCTCTGTAGTTTGACCTTCAGGGCAAAATATTCTATATGAGAAAACTACAACAGGGTAGAATGATTGAGACCTTTGTCTTTATTTCATTTTATTTTTTAGAATAAAGTTGCTATATTGCAGGCTTGCCATATCAATATTTTTGAAGCATTACGTTTTACACCGTATTCATTTATCTATCTTGATATTTTACTGAAGGAGTGAAGGTACAGTATGTTATTCAAGGAAAAAAAAGAAGCAGTTTTTGTGTGGAATATAATCCTGAGTCATTAAGATTACAACACCTTTTATCTAGAGCATCCCTCACAGATTTGATAAGTATGCCTTTACAGATTAGCTCCTGAAATTTTAAGCAACCAGTTTGATTATAAAATTTATTAATATTTAGTCTCTATGTTCAAGTAGCATAAGTAAAAATGTGTAACCAGTTGAGGGTTCCTGCAATGCACCATCAGCCAATGAAAGGTGCTGGTGGCTTGTTAATACATCACTGGTTCTCTCTGCTTCGTGAAGCATTTTCATACTGCTGGCTTCACTGATGATCCACATTTTCATATTTGTTATGCAGGAGGTCTTTCTTCTTATTTTTTATTTTTATTATTATTTTTTTCTTGAAGATTTTGTACCATTTTTAAACTATTCTTTAATATTTGTTATGGAGGAGGTCTTTGTTTTTTATTTGTTTATTTTTATTGAAGATTCTGTATCATTTTTAAAATATTATTTTTTGTATTCATTTCAGTTATTTCTCTTACCTTCCTCTAGGGTCTTAAAATGAACACATATTGTATATGTACAGTACAGGATGAATAATACAGTGCTGTATCTACACACAGGCTACAGTGCAGTCTGTAATAAAACACTGGGGCAGACTAGCAGGCATTACACAGCACAGCACAGGCTGTTTCACTGCACACACCGCAGCATTAACAGAAAAGGTGCGCACCTACATCTCATACAGTGATGTGTGAGCACCACTCCGCAGGTGAAGCAGCGAGCCAATCTTCTTACCAGTTCTGGGACGAGAGCACAGGGAGGACGCCCTGGCCCGTGGCCCCGCGTCCCGTCAGCTGTAAGTAATGCAGCCTGTCATTACCGGCCTGTGCTGTCGGCTCTGCTTGCACAGATTTGCTTAATGATGACAGCAATGCTGCTGAGCAAACTTGCTTTTAATGTGCATCTCCAGCTCTGAGGCCGCTCTGCCCACAGCCCGGAATTTATTGATTAATTAACAGCGTGCAGATTAAAGCGAGGCAGCCGGGGCCGTCTGATGAATCGAGTTTGCCAAAAACCGGAGGAGGACAGGAAAAACTTGGGCTGAAGTCATACATCTTCATCACACGGCCCAGTGTGCCATGCCCATCAACGCAGAACAGCGGCGCAAAGGCTTACAAGTTAGCCGTGAAATGTCACCAAGTATTGTGAAGTAAGTTAAATGTATCAGTGCAAGAGTGTTACATTTTACCAACTTTAAAGTGACATGTATTTTTATGTTTTTAACATAAAAAGTTAGATTTATTCACATAATAATAATATTTTATTATTGTTGTTGTTAATTTCCCAGGACTTCACAATATCAGCTGATTTATGGTTTTATTTATGGAAGTGAGGAAGCCAGTTTGCCATTTGCGGTCAATAAAGTATCCAAATGCCAATGAAAAACGTGCAGTTTGAACTTACTGTCATTGCTGAAGTAAAACAACATGGGCACGTGCGGCTACTCATGTCTCCATGACATCAGCTCCATTCACACATAATATCTAATAACTTTTAAATTTTAAATCTGATAAATGCTTTTAAGTCCAATGTTTATAATATAGTTTTATTAGCACAACATTATCCAGTTCCTCAAACTATATGTCTCCAGAGTAAAGTCAGCCCAACATTCCTTGTAATTAGTAAAGAAATAAACCGATACATTTAATCTACATTCACGAGTCTCATACAATTAAAATGACATATTTTGGACAACTGCTGACGTTTGAATACTTGGTCTGCAATTGCTAAAAAAGAATCAGTAAACTGTACAACCCACAGACTTATTCACCTCGGTAATGTGATGAAAATCTTGTTTTGCATTTTCCGCGCGCACAAAATGTCGCTTATTCAGCCTCGATCACACGTCAGTAACATGAGGGAGATGCGATTTCTCCCCGACTGTGCATCCCAATAAGGCGTAGTCCATGCTGATGCATTTAAACAAGCCTCCGTTTGACAACATTCACATCAGTATGTGCAGCTACATATAAACTTTTAAAAACACCGTCTGAATATAAAAATTATTGAACAGGTGACAATTCTTATTGTACTGTTACGCTTCACTTCTGAGTAACTCCCACTGGGAACACACGGAAGCGCTATTTGTGTTTGTTTATATATATATATATATATATATATATATTCTCTCAGAGCTCAAGAAGTTGACTGACTAATCTGAAAAGACATAAAACAGATTCATTTTCAGGTTTATGCCAAAGAAGATTTCTTTTTGAAATGCAAATTCTTAACCACATTTTCCTGGTATTTACTCAGCTAAGTAAAAAGGTTACTCCTCTTTAAAATAGCCTCAGTACCAACACACACACACACACACACACACACACACACACACACACACACACACACACACACACACACACACACACACACACACGCCGTGTCTGTGTTATGCATCTCTTGGTTTATTTACACTCAGTGTTAAGGTGTTTAACAAAACTGATATGTTCACACACATTCACTCAGGCAGGTATAATATCCTCAATTTAAATACCAATGACAAAAAAGTAAAAAAATAAAAAATATTGTTATGGTGGCCAGTTTTAGTTTTAAGTAAGTTATGTTGCTTTATAACAAAAGAAAATAACTAAGACATTTCAACAGAAGCAGAATTAAATATGATAGGGCACTAAGATTATTCAAGTTGACTTGCAGCTTTAAATTGGGGTTTATTTTCCATCATTGCATGTTTAAAAAGAAAAAAAAAAAACACAAGAAATCGTCGAGTAACGTACTGCACAGTGTGTGAAAGTGTTTTATGTTTTTATTTGCTTTCACTGCTTGAGGATAGTGGTGTCAACAACTGAATCATTTGTAGATTCAAATACTCCTTGTATATAATGACAGAATTTGCCATTAAAGTCCTTGCACAGACAGAATTAATATGTCAGTCAATCACATTACAGACTGATGACACTCGGACCTTAAGAAAGCCGCTGTGTTTGTATATTTCGTGAGGTGAACTCCATAAACACAAAGGAAATGCCCTTGGGAAGTACACTTCTATATGCTTTCTCTGATGAGGGAATTCTTCTTACTGTAGGCCTGTTATAAGCAGAAGTGATCATCGGGACATTTTTTTCCTTTCCTGATGGCTGAAATGTAGGGAAGAGGGACGTGTATGAAGTTCATTGCAAGACTTGTAGAGAACAGGTCTCAGCTATGTGAAGAGAGTCACCTAGGAAGGCTCACAGCCCACCTTTGTGCTTATTGCAGAAATGGCAGCAAGTCACCCATGTGGCACAGAACAGACTACATCACAAAGGGTTTTGGAATAGGATGGGCATCCTTGGGCAGCTATACAGTATTATGATTGTTTTGAGTGTGAGTCAAGTTAAATTTTATTGCTTGTTTACTTTCTGTAGATCATAATTCAAACAAACTCTTCACAAAAAGCCAAACTGTTACAGTCTTCTACACAAGAACACCAAACATTTTAGTACTGGTAATGGACTGGTGTGTAGACTAAATTACAAACATCATACTTATGATGTCTAAATGTTTTAGAGAAGCACCTGAGAGAGCAGAGGTCCTATCTGCATACATGGCACAAACATAGAGAAAATTGTGCCAATTGGTCAGTCAAAAATTCTGAGCAGTGCTTCTTCTGAGACATAAGTCAGGTACTTTGGAGAAGTGATGGCACTTTAATGGTGTCCTGATGGCAGACAGTCAGCTGGGCATTTGAGTGCAATCATGGCAATATTGGTTGCAAAGCTTCATTTGGTTTGGAAACAAACAGCGGCTTTATGCAACACGCTTTGTTGTAAAGACATAATTGTTTAAGTGAGTCACTCTGACCAGAAACATACACCTCTACCTCACTCATCATCTCCTTTTCAAAGCCAGGTTATCAGATGTATGGATGCAGTATAGAATTGTTAGTCCCCTCCTTGACATGATGTGTTGTGTAATACAAGTGCTGTCATCCCTACTGCTGGGCTTCCCTCTAGTCTGGAAAACCCACAGAACACCACCTTGCCTCTTTACCCCCACACACACATATGACAGCACTGTATTAGCCTTATACATGTGAACTGAAATTGGGGCTTATCACTGCGATTGGATAACGTGTTGTCATGGGCAACGAATTAACCAATGAGAAACTGAGAGCTGAGCATACTCTTGGTAGAATGGGACCATATATGCTCCAAAATAGTGTTAACATTTACAGTACAAGTATTGCATTTGAACTGCAGATTTAACTGTGTAGGGTCAAGACATGTGACTGTGAAACACATTAAAAAGTTTTAAAGGTCTTTATCAAAGTCCAGAACAAACATTATGGAAAGTGGCTTTAACTGTATAGTACAATAGAAAAGTCATGCTGCCAATGGCTAAAGTCAACATTTGTACAACTCAGTACAGCTGAAAAATCTTTTTTTTAACCTTTTATTTTATTATTTGGTTTGCTGTGTGTGTAACAGATGTGAAAGTGTTACGAGCAGAACCCCCCTAGCCAGTACAAGAGTGTAATTAGTCCCCCCCCCACTAATGGACTCGGGTCTGCATGGAATGTGAGATTGGGAGTTTGAGCCTGGGTTGCCCCCACACCATTGGTGCTGTGACCTGGATACATACCAGCTATTTAGAGGGGGAGGGTGTAACAAATGTGAAAGCATTACAACAAGAATCCCCTGGTGTTCAGTACATGAGTGTGATTAGTCCCCCCAACTAAGGGAGTTGAATCTTTGGTTTAGTGGGCTTATCATCTTGTCTGGTAACTGTGTGTGGGTTGTGAGTTCAAACCCTAGTTGCCCCCCCTCACATGTAGAAGCTGGTTTGCTTAACTGTGGTCTTTTTTTTAACATGTAATTAAGTAATATAACATACAGCATATAAAAGCTTGAGGTGGTTTTAGTTTTTATGCAAACCTTGTCTATTCAAAGTAGGATTGCACTGAATTCTGAGATCTGCATTTTCAGCCCTTACAAAGACATTTTATTGTTTCACTTAGTCATCATCTTTATGGTGGTTTATCATTCTCTTTGAATGAATAGCAAATGTCACGGTTTCCTTTCTTTTGTGAACGAATACACAACGAACTTCAGAAAGCGTGCCAAGTTTCATCTTTGCTGTGAAAACCTAACAGGCCAGCCGCTGGCTGTCATTTCGTAAAGAAGTCAGTGTTATTGTCTTTCTACAGACCTGTCTAGTCTGCCATGTGAGAACATTGCTTAAGGCATAAGAGTGATTCTTTGCCCCTAATACACGTTCTGTTGATTGTCTGAGCATTTTAAGGTGATTGGATATAAATGTTGTAGAATTATACTTAACTCAGTCTTAGTCCACAGCAGTGGTTTCTGGTTATTTCTTTGAAGTGTAAAATTAATTTTAAATAAATCATATTTATTTAATTGGGATTATTTTTATTATGCTCACTTTTTTCCTCAGGGGCATTTTTTATTATTTTTAAATCTACTGTATAGCATTTAACATTGTACTTGTTAAATGTAAAAAGAATTAAAACATTTTGTCATTTGTATTGTTTTGTTTAGACAATAAAGCAAACAAAACAGTTGACAAAATTACTTTCTCTCCCTTTTTATCTATTAAAGCTATAATGAGCAGCAAAAAACAGACCGTGTTATAAATTTAAATGCTGTATCGGTCACTTTGGTCTCAAAATAACCATTTTGGCATTTTCCAAGTGATCGTTTGTATATTGTTCATATATTAATGCATATTCATGACCCTTTTATCAACAACATGTACCAGATGTACAGCTCACAAAGACTTTGTACTATAAAAAGAAAAAAAAAAGTCTTAAAATATAGATATTTATCAGCTTTACTATTTTTATATTTTACTGCTATGTTTTACATTAACTCTAATATTTAAGGACTGGATTTACTAACTGGCAGTCTGTATTTTTCTTTTTGTGTGTGATATAAATCCATCCAATAACTGCGATCACACTGCCCCACAGTATTGTGCCACTCTTCTTCATACCTTTATTTTGGTCAAATTTTCCCAGTAATAAAATCATCTAAACAATCCAGCAGCAAAAAAAGTGCATAAAAATTACTTTTATTAGCAGTTTCATATAAAACACTATATTACCATTTTTGTCAACCACTTGTGACTTAGCAAGTGGTTGAAATTATGAAAAAGTTGAATTATGTTATTTCAATAGAATCATTTCAGCAAATACATAGTAAACAATGTTTATAAATTAACAATTTTCACCAATGTACGATGGGGTGTATTTTATTTTCCAAGATGCTTGGTGCTTTTCCTGATCGTGAACGGTCTATCTGCTCAAACATGGTTCCTGACAAACACACTTATGTCCACTGATCAGTAGTAAAATCTTTCTAGAATGCTTTAGCAGAGGAGCCTCAGTATAGTACCTGGCAATTTAGAACAGCATTTCTTAGTTAACACTGTACACACATTTTACCATATTTGAAACATGAATACATTTTTTTGTTTTACTGATTATGTACAGTGAAAACCGGGCAGCGGTTCTGTTTTCTTTGTATATGTCTCTATGACACGTTCTGTCTGTTTGTAACAACACAGTTTTTAGAAATTAAGTCAGTAGCACAGGAATCAGGCCATTACATAAAAAGACCAATCACAAAACAGAAGACTTGCTAATTTGTCAGTGCCTGACATTGTCATTCCACTTTGATTCTCACGAACCAGATTAACCTGGGATGCACGGATGTCTCCACACAGGTCAGCTTCTACATCAGAACTGAGGTCCTATTGGTCATGAAGCTGTCCCAAAATGGCTGCCTTAACTCCACCCCAGTGTCACACTTTACATTTTGAAATAAGTCTAGCACTGTTTATAAAACATAAAAGTAAAAACTGGGCCAACTAAATTTTTTTTTAAATGTTTGCCATGGATGGAGCACAGATGGATTTTGTCACGAGAATGAATTTATTTGACAAGAGGGTTAAAGTGGATCATTTTAACTGAAAACTACTAAATCAAAATTTTACATATATTTAATATTTATATTTGAAGATTAACAGTATATACATTGTAATTCAGATTTTAAAAAAATTAAGCAGTCAGTGGTAACTCACAGCAGTTAAAATTGTAAACTGGTGGTCTGTGTTCAGTTAAGCCTCAAAGTTTGTGCTTGGATTTGAGACCAGCTTTTAAGTGTGGTCACCACACATACTCACGTTAAAGTGTGGTCACCACACATACTCACGTTAAAGTGTGGTCATTGCACATACTCACGTTAAAGTGTGGTCATTGCACATACTCACGTTAAAGTGTGGTCATTGCACATACTCGTGTTAAAG